>PVJA010050750.1:0-13156 GCA_004027025.1 Myocastor coypus | reverse complement strand
ATTTTATTTCTCTTCCCTTATCTTGGGGTTGATTTAATATTTTCATTAGTTCCTGCCATCCTTTTCCTAATCTGTTAGTTTTCCTTTCTTTCAGTGATTACTCTAAATATGGTAATGTGTATCCTTGACTTATTAAAGCCGGATAGAAATTAATGCCCTCATCACCGAGAAAATGCAGGAACCTCGGGCCACTTAAAATTCCATTTACCCCCTCCTGGCTTATACATAATTGGCATCTGGTACCATCTGGTATGGGGAGTCTTCATATATTTCAAACTCCACAAGACGACATTAGTATTGTCTGATGCAGGCAATATTTGTTTGGGTTAGCCAAATATTTTCTCTTCTTCATTGGCCTTCATTTCTCCCCGCATCTCCAAGCTTCTGTCTGGGATTCATTTTTCTCTCATCAGAAAATATTAATTCCTTGGGTGGGAGTGTACTTGCTGGTGAGGAATTCTTTCAGATTTTATTGTGTGAAATTTCTTTACTTATACCCCCCAACACTGCTATTACCCAGGCTGGGATAGCAGGGTTATGCCACTCAGCTACCTTTTCATTTGGGAAGAAGGGCATTTTTTAATTAGGGGAGAATTTTATATTTTTATTACTTTTAATAAGAAAAAACAATGAGAGTTTCAAAACATGGTAGTAGGACAGCCTCAATAATTGATACAATGCATATTTTTGTCTTCATAGTAATTTCTTAGAGTACAAGATGCAGACATGATGACTTTTCTATACACTATTGGTACAATATTGCTTCTCACTGAACTAAGAGAAAGTAGTTGTATACATTGAGCACTATTCCATACTAGTAGTGGGTTATTGGCGGAACTGACAATGTCGGAAGCTGTTAACTTGAGTCTTTTACAGCTCAGCATTCTAATCTGGCTTTACTTTTTATGCCTGGTGGTTAAACTCTTTTGCTGGGTGGTTAAGAGCAAGTTAAAGCAAGACCTATATAGCAAAACGTGTAATTTTCTTATCTGACAAGGTCAGTCAAATCCCCTTAGGATTTACCTTGAAACCATGTACAGCATTTTATAGGACTTTTGTCAGTGTGAGCCATCTGGATGATTCAGGACCATTGTTGACTAGTTTGCTCTCTGTAAAAGCCTGAGAGAATGTTTTCTTTCTAGGTGACTGTCCTTACGCACACTGTACATCATTGATCCCTTTCCTCTCTGGCCTCACAATCTCCTTGAACAGAAAATTTGGGATACCACTGAGTTATAGTATGTTACGGTACAAGTTCTCTTATATCTTGAGTCCTCACTGACCTCGAAGGGCTAGGGCCAAAGTATTGGCTAACCTTGTAGCTCTTCTTTTTCTCTAATCTTTGGTCTGCAAACTTAGGTTCTTAACCTTCCGGAAGAGAAGCTTAGTGGTACTATTACTCTATAACATAGTAATTGAGCTTATTATCACTGTCTTTCTAAATATTGAATGCCTCAGACTTAATATGCAACTGGTAGCCGGGTGTGGTGGCTCATGCCTGTAATCCCAGCACTGGGGAGGCTGAGGCAGGAGGATCGGTGCAAGTTCGAGACCAGCCTGGGCTACAAAAGTGAGCTCAAGGCCAGCCTGAACTGCACAGGGAGACCATGTCTCAAAAAGACAAAAAAAAAAAAAAAAATGCAACTGGAATTTTCCATCAATCATTGATATTCTAATAAATCTCTATAGAATTGATTTTAAAAAGTTACACTTTTTTACACAGAAATTTAGAAATCTAAGCATAGACAAAATTGTAGCAGGTCAATCCTACAGAAGAGTGTTTTCGCTGGGTATTATCATCCAGGTTAGTGAGACAGACAAGAAAGAGATAAAAGTAAGAAAATTACTGAGATAAGCAGAAAACAAACAGCAGAATGGGATGTCTAAGCCAAATATACCAGCAATTCCGTTATATGTAAAAAGGTTAAGTACCCCAAGCAAAAGAAAATTATTATCATACTGGATGAAAAAAAAGAAACGCATGGGCTGCTCAAGAGAGAAAAATGTCAATTGAAAAATAAACAGGGAGGAGAGCAAAAGGATGGAAAATATGATATCGAACAAGCTCTAATTAGAAGTAATGGGTACAGACAGCTACCTTATTACTTACAAAAGCAGAGGTTAGAGAAGCCATGCCAGACATAAGCAAAGCTCTTCACAGTGGGAGAGATTTTTATTTATCAAGCAGGTGCAATTCTAAGTTTTCATGCGGCTCATAAAATAGCCCCACATAGAGAAAGCAAAAATCAAGAGAGCTATAAGAAAAAAAACCTACATAAATACAAAATCCTTCTTTTGGTTACTGGTAGAATAAGCAGATGAAAACAATTAACAGCTCACATGTCTGAGGGGAGATCTTGTGTTCCAAAGGTGGGTTAGGATTTTTATCGGTATCATTGATAGTTTGAAGTGGTGACTGCCCTACTACAAAATTATTCCTTTTCCCCCCTCCTATAGGTCACCAATAAATATTTTTGTGAAGGAGTCTCTCTTATTTTTTCTTTTTCTTTTTTTTGTCTTTTTGAGACAGGGTCTTGCTATGCAGTTCAGGCTGGCCTTGAGCTCACTTTTGTAGCCCAGGCTGGTCTCGAACTTGCTCCGATCCTCCGGCCACAGCCTCCTGAGTGCTGGGATTACAGGCATGCGCCACCACGCCTGGCTCTCTAGAACCTTTGTTTGTTTATTCACTCATTTTTTGGCCGGCTCAGCCCACCCCGAGGGCAGGGCTGGTGTAGCATGTGGTGCTGGGGATCAAACTGCGGTCCCTGAAGCCGCCCAAGCTTCCCCAAGCAGGCGCTTTAGACCACTGAGCCATCCCGCCGGGCCCCAGGAGTCTCTCTTAAAATGTTTACAGGGGCTTGGCAGGATGGCTCAGTGGTCTAAAGCACCTGCTTAGGAAAGCTTGGGCAGCTGCAGGGACTGCGGTTCGATCCCCAGCACCACATGCTGCGCCAGCCCTGCCCTCAGGGCAGGCTGAGCTGGCCATAAAAATAAATAAACAAACAAACAAAAGTTCTGAAACAAGAAAATAAATAAATATTCTTTAAAAAATGTTTACAAAAAAAAAGGTCAGAGACATAGGTCAGTGGAATGAGGGCTTACCTGGTAAACACAAGGTCCTGAGTTCAATTCCCCTGGTACCACCAAAAAAAAAAGGAAAGAAAGAAAAAGTATATTAAAAATGTTTAAATAGCCGGGCGTGGTGGCTCACGCCTGTAATCCCAGCACTCAGGAGGCTGAGACAGGAGGATTGGTGTGAGTTTGAGACCAGCCTGGGCCACAAAAGTGAGCTCAAGGCCAGCCTGAACTGCATAGCGAAACCCTGTCTCAAAAAGACCCCCCCCCAAAAAAAAAAGTTTAAATAAGCAGCTCTGTCTATCCGTCTTTCAATTTTTTGATTTATATCATTATGGGTTCATGTATTCCTGTTTTATCTAGTGCGTAATGGTTTGCTCTTAGCCTTATCATTTACGTTTCCCGGGCGTGCTGGAGGTCAGCCCCAGTGCCTTGCACTTCAGGGTGGGGAAATGCTGTGCCACCCGGCCACACTCCAGGCTCGGTGTTACCGTTCCGTTGCTCATGTTTTTCTAGGTTTGGCCAGTGGGAGCTCCTTTGGGCCTGTCTCCTCCTTCGTATGTTGTCCTTCTGCTTGGCAAAATGTGCTTTGCGGGTCTCTTGCGCTGTTTCAGCTCCGAGATCAGCCACTTCCCTAGGGAGCCTTGGTGCTTTTCAGTTGAGAAGCATATTTAGGGACAGTCTCAGGCAGTAGGTGCGTTCAGTGCAGCTGGAGTTTTCTGAGGTCCTCGAAACAGACAGAGCTAGAACTACGATTCTGTATCTGTATCTGTATCAATATCTGTGTCTATAATCTATATATAGATGCATTTCTAGATTCACATTTATATCTAGGTTGATTTATCTATATATAGATATTGAAAACCATGAGCTCTCATTTCTATAGAATGTCACAGAATCCATTCCAATTTTCTGTATTTAGGGCAGGGTCTACGGGGTGTTCAGGGTCTCACTACATAGATCTGGCTCCTAGTGATCCCCCCATTTCCAGGCTCCCAAGTGCTGAGATTATAGGTGTTTGCCACCATGCCCAGTCTCAATCGCAGTCTCAGCATTCCCCAGGGGTGGGGCCAGGAGGGCACGCTGAGGATCGAACCTGGGCTGCTGCTCTCTGCCTAAGCAGGCGCTTTAGTCCACTGAGCTATCAGACCGGCCCTCCATTCCAAAGGTCTAAAAGATGGCGAATCTTTTAGAGATCGAGAGCCCAGACTGCAACCCTAAACCCATTCATTTATTGCAAAGCGGCAACATCACCCCATGTGTGCTGTTATCTGACTCTCGGCTGCCTGAGCGACGCTGGGGGACCTGGGTCGCGTCCCAGCAGAGTTCTGCATGCCCGCCGTGGCGTGTGGGCCATAGGTCACCACCACACATGTAAGGATCCTCAAACTGTGGCTTTGGGGTGTCCCTTCCCAGGCCTGGGTCTCTGTTCTCAGATCCTCTCCCTCAGAACCCCAGCCCTCTAGGGCTCGAGTGTGGGGAGAGCCCACAAGCTTGTGAATGCCCAAGGCAGCTCGCGCATGCATTTACTTTCCTTGTTCGAAGTCCACCTGTGCATGAGTCTGTGAGCCACTGGGCCTGGCTCTGATGTCATGGGCCTCATGTAGGGGAGAGAGTGGAGCCGGATGCGCAGGAGACTCGAAGGAATGGGGTGGAGACCAGGCCAGTGGGGTCTGAGGCTCACACACTTTGTAGACCATGCCCCTGCTGGCCATCCCCCAAGTGGAAAGAGCTGAAATTTAGAGCAGCCCCAGGGGACGAGGGACACCAAGCCTCAGGTAAGAGGCGGTGTGAACCTGCTTCCCCAAGTGTTGGGTGGCACCAGAGGGCCAAGGTGGAGAAGCCCAAGTAGGGCACAGGGCAAGACAGTGGGCATCGGCCCTACGTGGACAGGTCTGTCCCTGGCGGTGGGGTCTCGGGACCTGGAAGTGAGGGGTGGAGAGGTTGTTGGGGCGGGGAAGCCTCAGTGTGGAGGTAAAGCTGTCCTTGTGCTCTCTGGGGAGGATGGCAAGGGGTTGCCATGGAAACATCCCACAGCACCGAACCCAGAGGAGCTCACCGAAGTTCTCTCATTAAGAATCTCGTCTGTGGGGCCCGGCGGGATGGCTCAGTGGTCTAAAGCGCCTGTTTGGGAAAGCTTGGGCGGCTTCAGGGACCGTGGTTCGATCCCTGGCACCACATGCTGCGCCAGCCCTGCCCTCTGGACGGGCTGAGCCGGCCATAAAAATGAGTGAATAAACAAATAAAGGTTCTGAAACAAGAAATAAATAAATAAATAAATAAATAAATAAATAAATAAATAAATAAACTAATAATAAAATAATAATAATAATAATAAAAAACAAAAGTAGCATCCGTTAAAAAAAAAAAAAATCTCGGCCGTGAGGCTGACGCTCCCTCCATACACCTCCAACGGGGCATGCACATCTGCTGGGGGGAGGGGGTAGTGGGGGTCTGTACCCGAGTGTCAATTCACGGCCCTGTCCCAGCCCTGCCACCTCTCCTTAGAGGCCTGGAGACGTGCTGGGGGCCTTCCACGTGCCTCTGCCCTTGCAGAACAGCTCCCCCAACCACCCCCACTCGCCCAGGACGTAGATGGGTCTGACTTCTCCTTGTCTGGACAGGGCCTGTTGCAGGGGGGCCCACAGCTCCTATCCCTGGTTCGCTCCTCCCCCAGCCCTGGTCATGTGGTGAGTCTTTGAGAGAAAGATGGGGTCTTGTCTGCCTGTCTACCTCTCCGTACCTGGCGCCTGGTGTGCAGAGAGGTCCAAAGACGCCTGTTGATAACGGAGCGAACACTTGTGTAGCCTCTTCTGCTGCAGGGTTTCTGAGCACACAGTGCTTTCCGAGCTGCACTGCCAGCAAGCAACAGAGGCCCACTGGCCTGCCCCTCCAACCCAGAATGTCCCTTGAAGGTAGCTCTCAGAACTGGCCAGGCAGACAGAAATACAGTATCCCAGGCCCCACCCAGACCCACTGAGTCCAAATCTGCCTTTAAAACAGATTCCCAGGTGACTCACACACAAGTTAAAAGCAGAGACACTCAGCTCTTGCGGGCCCCACCTCCCACTTTACAGACAAGAAAACTGAGGCTCCTGGCGGAGAAGGGACTTTTAAAGCTATCCAAAGAGGCCCTCTCTGAGATCCAAGCTCCATCCTCGCACCTTTTTGCTGCAGCGGCTTGGGTTCCCGACCTTCGCCAGCCTCTGGAGGTGTTTGCAAGGATCTTGCTCGCCCCCTGGTGGAACAGGAAGGGATGGCCTGGCCTGAGACTGGACAGGAAGGACGCTTGGCTCTGAGAAAGTTAAAAGAATGGGAATGGGGATGGGGCAGAGGGCAGCAGGGAGTAAGGAGGTCATAGGTCAGGGACAGAGGTAGGAGAGAGCCGGAGCAGGCTGAGGTGCACAGTCCTTGCTTTGAAGATGTTTGCCTGGGCTCACATTCACTGTTATCCCCCTACTCCCCTGGCAAATGCAAGGTCTGGGGTTCTGATCTCCCCTCAATGTCTTTTCTCTTTTCTGCGGTGTGTGATGGTTCCGCGGATGATCCTGGGACATTCTCTGCACAGAGCCAAGAGGCCTCGGCCCAGGGATGGGCACAGCACACCGCAAGAAGGCTCTGGAGATCCTGCCCACTCCCAGGTGGTGGTAGAGGAAGAGGGGGTGCTTTGTGCCCCCTACCTTGGATTCCAGAGGAGAGCGAATTTGCAGGGCACAAATCAGGAGCACCACATGCTCTACAGTCAGACCGACCAGGTTCACACGTGGCTCAGCACAGACCAGCCAGGGACCTTGAGGCCCTTCCTGGGCCTCAGTTTCCTCACCTGTGAACCTCCTTCCAGGGCTGTCCTGAGATTTCCATGACACACTGGCAGTCAGATGCTCAGGGGAAAGTACCTGGCCCTACCTAAGCAGCTGCCACGCTAAGCCCAGGGCGGTGGGCCCTCTGGGTCCTTCCTGAAAATCTGCAGTGTCACAGGCACAGGAAAGGGGACAAGCACCAGGCTGGAGCATGGTCGTGAGCCAGGCAAATGCGTCCTGGGCTTGGTTTACGATAACACCCAAGCCCCTCCCCACAAGGCTGGTCCAGGACCCCCAAGTCTGCCCAGGCCAGCAGCTGGCCACCAACCACCCCAGGCGAGTTCCTGACCCCAAACCATTCTGCTGTCTGTATCACCCATAGGCTCTTCACAAGAACCTTTCCCCCTGGGAACCTGGCCTGTTCCAAGCACGAGCCCCACAGCTACCACTGGCCTGCAGGCCTGTGAGGGATGTAAGCTGCTCTGGTTTGCAAAGATGAACCAGGAGACACAGAGGAGAAGGAACTGGCCTTGGGGAAAGTGACCGAAGCCTCTACCTTGCCCAGAACGTTCCTGGGATTTATTACCCAAAGTCCTGCAGCCCAGGAACTGGCTGGAGCAAAATGCTGAGACTATTGAGCATAGCTGCTGAATATATATATATATATATATATATATATATATATATATATATTCATATATATGTATATATATATATTCATATATATGTATATATATATATACATATATATATGTATGTATATATATATTCTGTACCAGGGATTAAACACAGGAACCTGCAGGAGCTTATTCTACTGAGCTATCTCCCCAGCCCAAAAGTCAGACCTCTAAATTGTGTGTGTGTGTGTATGTGAGTGGTGTGTGTCTATGTCTGGCTTAGCCTGCCGAGGGGCAGGGCTGTGGCACCAGGAATCAAATCACAGTCCCTGGGCTCTGCCTAAGTGCCTTAGCAGGTGCTTTAGACAGCTGAACTATCTCGCTGGCCCTTGAATACAATTTTATTTTTTATTTTATTTTTTTGTGGGGCCAGAGATTGAACTCATGACCTTGTATTTGCCAGGCAGGCACTTGTGCCACAGAGCTATCTCCCCAGAGCTTGAATATAATTTTATAGAAGTTTTAGATGATATGGGAGCCTTCATAAAGAGAGGACAGAGAGTCAGCTTGAGTGCGTCCTTGCTGGGTGTGAAGAGCAGGTAGGCACGGGAGCAGTCTAGAGGAGAGAAAGCTGAGCATAATGGACCAAGGGGCTTAGCCAGGTCTGAGCGCCCAGGGTCTTCTCAGCCTCCCTTCAGCTTCTAAGGTGAGGAGACTCCTTTCCTCCGGAGACAGGGACGCCCCTCATGGGAGGACCTTCTCGCACAGTGGAGGGGGAGGTCAGAAAATTCCTCCCGTCCACTCCTCCAACCTAAAACAAGTCACTAAACGCCAAGAGTAGCACACCATAAATCCACCGGGGTATAGCGTGTTTATCTGTTCCTCTGTTCACTGCCAGTTTATCTTCCCTTTGGCTGTCATGATGAAGGCCGCTGGGAACATGGGTGCGTGGGCATCCATGACACAGCACTGATTGCTTTGAGAATATACCCAGGGCCGAGGTGCTGGGTCCTGTCGTGAGTTGATGTTTAATTTCTTTTGAAGCTGCCAAGCCGCTTTGCAGCGGGGGCTTGTGCCGGGTGTTCTTCATATCCTACCTCAGGAGGCTGGCCTCGTTTTCAAAGGGGAGGACAGTGAGGTCCAGGCAGATGCAGCGTCACGTCAGTGAGCTAAGCGCAGAGCCGAGATTCAAACCCAAATGGCCTGGCTCCGTCTGCCCCCAGGGAGGCCTGGTGTCTGCGGACCAGTGGTGGGAGGGGACAAGAACTGGGAGACAAAGTCCACAAGTGGTCAAAGGAAGGTGCAGGGAGACACCGCAGAGGCCGAGAGCCCTGCAGCTCTGCAGGAAATGCTCACCTCCTAGTTAGCTCTCAGGATAGGGTTGTCAGGAAATCAGCAGCACCAGGCTTCCAAGACAGGGAACACATCCTTATCTCTGTCTAGCATCCTCTCTTTCCTTATGAAATTCAGTTCAGGTGATTGGGCTATCCAGAGGTGGGCTGACACAGACCTAGCCAATCAGTGACCCGATCAGGGTCACTCTTTACCCAGCATCATGGTGATTGGTTCAGGAAGGGCATGTGACCTAGGCTAACCCAGTGAGGCTTGACCCTCCCTGGGTCATTGGTGAGAAGGATGGGAAGCCAGGAAGTGCTGCCTGACAGGCAGAGAATGTGGGGTTGAACCAGAGGTGTTAGCATCAGTCTTGCTCTCTCAACGGAACTTGCCTGAGGACTGAGCAAGCAGATTAGGGAAGCAGATGGGATACAAGACTGTGGGTGCTGTGGCACAGTTTGAGCCCCTGGATCCAGGTGCAACTGAAGCCAGCTCTGAACTGCCACCTGCCCCCTCACACCTGGGCCTTTGTCATTGACATCACCAAAAGTGGTAACCTGGGAGTCTTGGGGTGTTTAGAGATTCTCAGCTTCCTGACTACCCTTGCCTCTTGGAGCTGGTCTTCAGCCAGCTGAAAACAGAGGGAGCCTCAGCATAACATTGAAGGGAGCCAGGGCCTCAGGCACGGTCTCAGAGCTTGTAGAGTTAGAAGCCTCACCGGTGGCAGCACAGTGTCAAGTGGGCATGGTCACTCAGAGCCCCGAGGAGCTAGAAGAAGGATGGGAAAGAGACAAGGGTCTCGTGTTCCCTGCGACTTTTCACTGTGCGCTTCAGTGTTTTCACATCATACTTATTTGCTGTGTGCTGCGATTTCAACATGGTTTAAGTGCGTTTCTTCAAGGATCAGTGTGTTGGAGTTTAATCCCCAGGGTGAGCTATTAACAAGGTGGAAGGTTAACCTGACAATGGTGTTTGAGGAAAGGATGAGCGTAGGGTAAGGTCATCAGGGCGATGACCCTCTGATTGATCCTGGTGGCTTTAGAAAAAGAAGAGGAACCAGAAGATGCGCCGACACACTGGTTGGGCCCTGTCTCTCTTCAGGCGACACCTGCACCAGTCAGAAGGCAACCGCTGCTCCAGAATCATCTGTCAAAATGCACTGCTTCACTTTGTAAAGTTGCCTAGACTGTATCCAGGTAGAGCAGAGCATGCCTGTGATACCAGCACTCAGCAGGCTGAGGCAGGAGGTGAGCCACAAGTCTGAGGCCAGCCTGGGCCACATAATGAGTTCGAAGCCAACCTGAACTATATAGTGAGACCACAGTTCAAAGAAAGAAAATAAAGTTATCCGGACTTGGGTATTTCTGTATAGTAATGAAAACCAGAGCAATACACTGTGATTGTCTTTGTTTTCAAACTCACATTTGAACTTGATGTGAATCACATTTCAAATAAGGTCAACATTGAACTTCACCACTGCATTTGATCTGGTTCTCGTCCAACTTGGTTCATGACCAAATTGGTTGCTATTGGTCACAAATTGTGGAACTAATGGAAGGAATTAAGTTTATAAAGGGAGGTACCACGGGAGAAGGGTTTCCCTCCCTGGACACCCTAACATGAGTTGTAGAAGATGGTGGTCAATGCATACAAGCGTCTTAGTCATGTTTGTTATTACTGAGGCATAATACCTGAAGCAATTTAAAGAGAAGAGACTTACTTTAGCTCATGTTTGTGGTCTCCAGTGGGCTGACTCTGAGGCATGACGAAGGGCACAGCGGAAGATTGGGGAGACCTTGAGCCAAACTACACCACTGCGTATGGTGTGGGAAGCCACGCATCGTGTCCTTGGAGAACCAGTAGGGCCGACTGCTTGAGAAGAAGATGGAGTCGTCCCGGCCAAGGCCAATGGGCGCTCCCTTCACCTGCTGCGCCTGCGCAGGTGAGAAAGTCCAGAATTTTTACTCCCTTTTCTCTAACAGTAGGTCTTTGTGGTCTGGATTTTAACTTCGTTCCTGGCTCATCTCCTTTCCTCTCTCTCTCTCTCTCTCTCTTTTTTTGCCTTTTTGAGACAGGGTCTTGCTATGCAGTTCAGGCTGGCCTTGAACTCACTTTTGTAGCCCAAGCTGGACTCGAACTTGCACCAATCCTCCTGCCTCAGCCTCCCAAGTGCTGAGATTACAGGCGTGCACCACCACACCCAGCTTCCTCTCTTCTTTTTTGTCACATATTTTCTGCTTGTGTCTTCTGTACCTTTGGAAGCTGCCTGAGACCTTTCCACAGCTAGGCTGAGAGAAACCCACCAGCTAGCCAACCTACCATGAACTGCACTGCTGGATTCCTGCTGGGCCAGGAAGGTTGAGGCCAGGCCTAGGCCCTTGTCTTTCTAATGGCAACCAGAAGGTGGCGCTAGGACAGCTCTTAAAAGTCATGCTTGGCTCAAGGCCAGGACAAACTCAGGTATTTGGTGGGCTAGTGACTGCAGATGGGACTTGGAGACTGTGAGGGATGAGGGGGAAGACGACAGCGGAGAGAAGAGAGACAGAAGTGACCTGCATGCTGCAGTGGGCCTCAGGTCCCTGGAACTAATTATTGTCAAATGAGCTTTCTAGGTCATTGTCATGATCCCCGGTGAGAGTGGAGCTCAAGTTCTTAGCGACGCTTCTTCCCCGTATTGTCTGTGGAGGGAGTGTCTTTGCCCCTTAAAAGAGCACAACCTGGGCTCCCACCTGGGTCAGCATCTCTCTCTTGGCACTGTACACCCTTCCTTTGGAGGACAGAGGTTGGGACAGACCCCTGCCAGATGACACCGTTCCGTGTCTGCTGCAGCTGCTTCTTCCAGGGTGAACTCTCAGGGCTGAGAGGGGATGTAGGACACCGACGGCCCATCCCACCCCTCTGGGTCTTCCACGCTGTCCTCCAACGCCAGAAGCTAAAAGGAGGAAGCTCCACCAGGTGCCCAGGCTGTTCCTGCAGTGAGCCTCAGTGGAAAGATCAACAGACAGAACCCAAGAAGTGCGATTTACATCCGTCATTACCTGGGCTTTGGTGTCAGCTGATCTTGGACCAGGCCAGCGCTACATGCTGCTTGCTGGCTTGTGGACCTTGGGAGAATTCCTTATTTACTCCAAGCTTTGGTCTCCTCATCTGTAATGAGGAGAATAATACCTACCTTGGGATGGAGGTGCTGAGTCACAGAGTTAACAAGGAGCCTGGCCTGGCACGTGGGCTGCAGCTGGGAGGGGGTGGCTATTGCTGCCCTTAGTGTGGTGATAGAGCAGAGGGGAACGGCCTGATCCTGCGGAGAGAGCCCTGGCTTCTGTCTTTGCATGGTGGGGGCCCCTAAGTTGGTGGAGGGTGAGGGATCTGTGTGTGTGTGTGTGTGTGTGTGTGTGTGTGTGTGTGTGTGTCTCAGACAGTCTGCCAGCCACCAGCATGGAGACATGCAGCCACTGTAGGCCTGAATTGAATCCAGGGATGGGAGGATGTGTTCATTCTAACCTATTATTCAGCGTCACTCAAGTGGGTAACCTGTGTCTGCTTGAATGCTTCCAATGATGAGGGACTCACTACCTCCAAGGAAGCCCTACTCCCCCATTGCTGTTCAGATCCAGCCATGACAACGTACTGGTTTATGGAGGGCCAAGACTCATCTCCCAGTAGTTTTCCAGCTAGGAGTTGGACTAATTACCAAGTCCATTTCCCAGGGGCCATAGCTGACTCTTGACTTCCTTCCCCATGAGCAGGAGCCTCTGATAAATGGATTATTCCTCCAGATTTGCAAAATTAGATTCTGGATCTAGCAAGCAGTGTGCCTGTAGGGGAGAGGGGGTGCTTCTGAAGTGTGTCTGAAGTTTAGCGATTAACTCCTTCTGTGCCACTGCTGGGGTGGAGATCACTGTGACAGACTGCTTCTGCTGGGACTGGTGACACCTGTAGCCAGTGAATGTGTTCACAGAACCGCTGCTCCGTTGTCACCAGGCCAATGCTCAGAGCAGCATCTATGGGCCATAGACGGGGAAAGTGAGGTCCACAGTGTAAGTGGTCAGACTGAGAGTGCTGCCTGCAGATTCACTCACTGGTGCGTCCCGAGTCCTTACTCTGTGCCAGGCCTGTGCTGGGTGCTGGGGAAGCAGCAGCAAGGCGAAGGTCTGACTTTGGGTCAGGGAAGCAGTAACAGCAAGTGCAGGGGAGCAAAGAGGAAGAAGCAGTGCATTTTCCCTAGGAGTTAGAAAGATGGCCTTGTATGTCCATCCATCTGACTGTTCTTCTATCTGTCCATCCATCTATGCATCCATCCATCCATGGATCCATCCATCCATCCATCCA
>PVJA010050749.1:0-13141 GCA_004027025.1 Myocastor coypus | reverse complement strand
GTGTGTGTGTGTGTGTGTGTGTGTATTGTGGAACTGTGGAATTGGAGACTAAAACTAAGACTTTCACCCTAAACTACCCAGACTTTCTCCAACCCTAAGTGTTTTATTTATTTTTTTATTTTGAGACAGGCTTTTACTAAATCACTAAAATGCACAGGTTGGGCTTGAATTTTTGGTTCTTCTGTTATACATTCCCGGATAACTGGAACTACAGCTGTACACCACATGCTCAGCAACTCTTGCTCTTTTATAGTGATGCTCCTGTGAGAACTAGCATAGAACTAGTGAATTTCTTTCTAAGGCAGCACGCCCACTGACCTAATGCTCTCTTACCATGTCTCACTTTTCAATGTCACCACAAGGGGGACAAATCTCCCAACATAGGAACCCTTGGAGTTTGTCTTACTTTTCACTGAGACACAGCGCAACGTCCACAAAGTAAAGGATAAATGGTTTATTTCAGCTCACAGTTTGTAGAGGCTTCAGTTTCTAGTCAGCAGGCTCTAGCGCAGGGTGGCACAGCAGAGGGGCAACAGAGTAGAAACGGTCCATGGTGTAGCAAGCAGAAAGCAGCCAGCAGGGGGCAGCAGAGGAAGACTGTCTTTCCTCTCTCCTTTTATTCTCCATCCAGATTACAAACCTATTGATTGATGCCATCCACACTCAGGTGGCGCTCCCAATATCCACACCAGGAACTGTTCCACTTCCAGTCAGTGGACTAATTTAGTACCGTCACCCTGAAACCCAGTGTCACCTGCTTATATCCCAACTCCATAGTGCCCCACTTATCAGGACATGAGGCTTTAGGAACTTCTAGATACAAGCCATCACAGGGATCAGACCACATCCTAACCAGATCATTTTGTCTTTGATTCCCAAGGTACACATCCCTCTTACAATGCAAAATACATTTATTTTATCCCTAGTTTTCCTAGAGTCATTTCAGTTTTCTGAAAAAGTCCAAATCCAAAGTCATGTTTGAGATTCCAGGGAACCTCCTTTTAGTTGTTAGCCTGAACAAATCAATAACAGATTAGACTTGCAAAGTAAAGCCACAAAGCACAGGGAGGATATACATTTCTATCCTCACAGTGAAAACTAGGCAAGACCAGTACTCCAAAAGGTAGCTACTGAATCCTGTATCTCTAAATCTGGCATGCTATGCTAACTGTGGCAGAGGTTGTACTCAGCAGTGTCTTTGGGCAGCCTTGCCTTTGAGGCTTTAGGCCACAAAGTAGCAGCTTTCTCCTGAGATGACACTGTGTGCTTCTGGTGGTGGTGTACCTGTGGTTTCATCACTCCTGTGGCTCAGTGAGGTTCTAACAGCTAGCTTCTGCAGAGGCTATGACCTAGATCAAACTTCGGCACTTCAAAGCATTTCATATTAATTTTTTATGGAAGTATCAAGATCTTAATAAGTTTTGTTTTCTGTGCAACCAAAGCACAGAATATCACTAAGTTACTATGCAGACACTACCAAGGTCAGCCACCAATAGAGATAGTACCTGGACTGACTTGACACATGGCTGCTGTGTCAGAACACTCCACCAGAAAACAAGGAATAAAGTCCTTCAGCAGCCCTTGCTAGTGAGCCCACTGATAGAGATCCCAAGTTCCTTGTAGGTTCAGGGTTAAAATGGGCAAAGCAGCCCCACAAATTCCTGAGGCAATCGGTGGATCTCTTGCTCGTTTTCCTCATGCAAGCAGCTAATCCCTTTATATCTGTGCTAACACGTTGAGGCCCATGATTCATCAGTTACTCCCTTCCTCTTTTGGTACTTTCCATAGTCAGATTGCAAATTTTCCAAACCTTTGTGTTCTATTTCATTGTGTTCCTGAGTTTCCCTGTAAATCTGATTAAAAGTGGCCAGTCATACCCATGTCTCAGCCCGACTCCTTTGCTATTTAGAAATTTCTTCTGCCAAACAAAGGAATGCATCATTATTACATTCAGTTTCCCATAAATCTGTAGGGCATGGATGCAAGCAACCCAAGTTCTTTGCAACGGTGAAACAAGGATGACTTTTGTTCCTGTTTCAAATCCATTTGTCATTTTTCTTTTGTTTTTGTCTTTTTTGAGACAGGGTCTCGCTATGCAGTTGAGGCTGACCTTGAGCTCAGGCTGGTCTCGAACTCACACCGATCCTCCTGCCTCAGCCTCCCGAGTGCTGGGATTACAGGCATGAGCCACCACGCCCGGCTCCATTTGTCATTTCTAACTGTGACTATTCCTTAGCCATCTTGTTTTCGGAGCCTTTATCAGCAGTATCCATAATATCTCACTTACAGCCTCCTAAGTGGTTTCTAGCTAACTTGTATGAACTAGTCCTCTTTCTTTTCATTTCTAAGGCTGTTTCCATATCTTCAATTCTAGTTATACCAATGACCCTACTCTTGAAAGCAATTTTCTGTTACTTTAATGAAGCATCTGAGGCTAGGTAGTTTTTAAGTAAAAAAGATTTGTTTTTTTTTAATTTTTTAATTTTTTTTTCCAAAAATTTGTTTATCTCACTCTTCTAATGGTCTCTTCATTGTAGACATGACCACTTGATGGACAACCTTTTTTCATTAACTTAATTGAAAATAATTATATAGCATATTAAAATTATAGACAAATATTAAAACGTGAAAGATATAAGATGGAGCCAAAGTGAATTTCAGAGAAATATTTCTGAAAAGAACACATAGCATGTGATTAATAATAGAATGCACATTGTAAATAATTATTTATAAACTTAAATGAATATAAGAATAAAAATTGTCTAAAATTAAAATGAAAAAAATTACAATCCAGTCATATAATAGTTCATTCCAAAACCAAGAAATATATTCATATAATTAGAATTTCATAGTAGAAAGAGGTAAGCAATAAATATTTAAAGATTTAAATTTTCTAAATTTAGTTGAAATTACAGCACATTTCCAAGAAAAATAAACCTTTTGCATAAGATGAACAAAGTCATACAAATATACACAGAAATGAAATTGTCCGAAACTAATTATAAATAAAAAATCAGCATATACATAAAATAAAACTATTCGCTATGTAGGAGCAAAATTAAATAGTATCTTATTTCACATTAGAAAAAAAAGAGCAAGTGAATAAGAAAGTACACTAATTAATTCAAAGAACGCAAAAAAAATGTCCTTATTGAATTTTATACTTGGCAAACATACCTTTGAAAACTAAAAGTAAAATATTTTACTTGAAATATTCTAATATTGGGGACACCCACTTGAGACCCCCCTCCTGTCCCTCTCTTGGACAGGAGCTTTTTTTCTCTCAATAAGTATGTTCTGCTCATTACCGATATTTGTTCCTAAAATTCATTCTTTGGTTTTAGAGAACATGGGGATCAGTTTTCCCTATATCATTTGGAGGTTCCCTATTGGCAGTCATCCACCCCAAATCAGTTTTTTTCTTCCTACATCATTGGAGTTTCCCAACGAGATCATTGGAAAGAGGTATGAGTTTGCTTTTCTTTCACAAATTCTGAACTGGGACTTGCATAGATAACAAATTTTATGCTTCACATGTTGATGTCTTTGTCCATTGCTCATAATTGTTCATATTTTGTTCTTCAGCTGAAGTTGCTTACAATTGCTTATGTTTTGTCTTTTATAGGCTTCTGTTAAAATGTTGGTTCAATGTTGGTAAATCTAAGTTAAAATTTGGAAAAATTATAAGGTTAAGATATTTCTCTAATGGGACAATTTAGGACTGTTGTGTATTTGTATACGTTGCATTTGAACTAGATGTTAAATGTACTGGTATTCCTTGCTTGACTTTAGACAATAGTGCCAGAGAGAGTAACATTAGTGAGCCTCCTAGTGAATTCTGTGTAAACTTCTGTAAAATGAGAATTTTAAATCTAGCTCAGATGTGGAAAAACATACATGTCTGTCTATGAAACATGGGAATCCTTTTGCCACTAAATGATATTAGGTTGGCAACTGTTCTGAAAGACTTGGACGGCAGGTTTCACGGGAATAGACTGGTTCTGATCCCCCTCTGTGTGCTAGAGGAAATATCAGGCCTGCTCTGTTTTAGTTCCCTTGCTTTGACTTTGCTCCTGATTTTCCTTCCTCTTTGTACTTTCCTTTTTAGAGGCATGTACAATTAGGAGAATGATATGGATTGTTCCAACTAAGCGAAGCCCTTAGAAAATGAGTGTTTGTTAAATGCCGAAGACAAAGAAATCATAGAAACGAACACATACCCAATCTCTGGGTCAGATGAGACAAAGAGGACTATGCCCGTCCAGGAGGACACATATAAAAACCATGTCCTGGCTTAGTGTTCTGGGCAGGTCCCTTTTGGGAGGCTAAACCTCAGACACATTGGAGAGAACTGACTTCTGGGTGACACCAGAAGCTATCTCTGAAAGCAGCACATGTATGGGAACAAAACACATTTAGTGCAAGGGAGGATCGTAACCTTTTCTCCTAGGTCT
This sequence comes from Myocastor coypus, assembly GCA_004027025.1. NCBI lineage: Eukaryota > Metazoa > Chordata > Mammalia > Rodentia > Myocastoridae > Myocastor > Myocastor coypus. The sequence continues at coordinate 8,687 of PVJA010050749.1, read as the reverse complement.
AATTATTTATGTGTGTAATAACAGTTTTGGACTTTAAAGCCTTTACTGTGAAGTGCTAGGTAATCTTGTTTAGGCTTTTAACTATCCCTTGTAGAACTTGGACAAAACAGTGATTACTCTGCCAGCTAGTAAATGGTCCTAGCACAGCTGCCACTTTTTAAAGAAGAGGACAGGTTTCCCCAGCTCTTCTTTGGTGAATCCCCACTGAAGCCTATGGCTGATGGAAGGTTGACCAGAGAAATAGCTGGATTCCTTTTTGGAGATGGATCCCTGGTTGTGTGAGCCAATAGACTCTTAACACCTGAGGGGTCATGGCCAGGGCTACTCTCTGGCTGATACCTGAAGGTGCTTGATGGCAACTGGTTCTTTTTTTTTTTTTTTTTTTTTTGTCAGGGTCTCACTATGCAGTTCAGGCTGGCCCTGAACTCACTTTTGTAGTCCAGGCTGGTCTCAAACTCACACTCATCCTCCTGCCTCAGCTCCCAAGTGCTGGGATTATAGGTGTGTGCCACCATACCCTATGGCAACTGGCTCTTGAACACCAGAATATCTCCATTTACCTATTGTACTTTTTCCTCTCTTTACTAGTAAAGTAGAAATTCTACCCGAGTTTCAGTAGAACAAGGTAGTAAGTCCCTCCTTCAGAAATTAAGTTGAGGCAGCTTGCAATTGTTTTCATTCTACAGTGGCTATTAGGGGAAAATGATTTCCATCCATACCTCAAATGTTAACTAAGAGATCTTCGTTAGCTTTAACATCTTTACCAACATATAAAATGTAATGCTAGGCAATAGATGTAAGTTTAGCCTTTGTGCTTAAAGTTTAAATTTTGTCCAGTTTCTAAAAATGTTTACTTAGGTGATTAGATAGAAAACACAAGTGTCTGGAGACTTGGCTCAGTGCACAGGGCCAAGTCCCCCCAGTCAATTGTTTTGTGTATCTCTAGAAGTGCTCTTTAAAGATACTTACACATTGAAAAAGAGCAAAGGGGAGACAAAGGAAAAATATTTGTTTCCTTTTGTAGACATTCCTGTCACTAGACTAATTGTAACTCGTATTTACAAATATTCAGTAAGAGTAAGTGAATGGTTTGTGAGATGTTTCAGGAGATAGGAATCACGCATCAGTTTGAGGGTGGATAGGCTAGTGGGATCTTGTTTCCCTTCTTTCCAACAACAGCATCCACCTGCTCTGGAGAGGGATACTCAAGGGACGCCTGGTGGAGGAACCAATGGGAAGAAGGTGGGGACGCGAAATATTTTATTATCTCCAGATGTAGCATATAGAAAATAACAAAGAGCATAAAGCACAAGGCAAGAGAATTTGCTGTACAGTCCTGGATAAAGAATAGAGCTCTCAAAATGGTAGTTATGCAGGACTATGTAAAATTTAATTATATTAGGTGAACCCATTTAAAAGATCATTCTACAAAACAGTTATTAATCTTATGTCAGGCTATATACATATTTTTTCATATATCTATATCTATATCTGTATCTGTATCTATATCTGTGTGTGTGTGTGTGTGTAAAAGACAAGCAGAAAGTAATATAAAGTCAATATAAAATGAAAATATACTTTTTAAAGTTTCTCATACTAGGAGAAAATATATCATGTCTTATAAATAGATTGTAAATCAAAGGTATAATATAAATCATAAGACAGCAAAATAAAACAATATTCAGAAAATTAACTGAATATTAATTAACTAAAATTAAATATTTCAAAACAGTATTCCAAAATTAAAATTAAATTGTGACTCCAACTAAAAATCAGAATGTTGTGTATCATAAGTATGAATCTGTGATCAATTCAGAGTACTCACATAACATTTGAATAGGTTAATATATACAAAAATAGCCACTAAGAGAAAGTTTTCATGTGAGTAAAGAATTACTAAGAATAAAAATAACATAAAGGCTGGAATGGCAAATATATGACCAGTACTTCTAACAGTTTGGGGATAGGATATCACAAAAATTCTAATATGTTGTGGACATGGACAGTGTCCATGATGCTTACTGGTGGCTAGGTGTCTCTTGTGGGATTGAGCCACTGCTATTTCCTTGATATCCACCCCAGAGACCTGGACAGAATCATGACCCATAGGCTGCAAGAGAAGTCCATTTGTAGAGTATACTCTACAATGATGGAAATATTTTGCTGCTGTATGCAAAAGAATAATTGAAAGACTGCCATTGTATACTTCTTTTTCTCCTGAATTTAATTGTTTGCCCTATTTGGTGGGTTCTTTCCATTCTCAATCATGGAATTGTGGTCATTTTTATCCCTCTCTAGAGTATCTTTTAGGAGCCTGTGTAGGGTTGGTTTTGTCATCATAAAATTCTTTAGTTGTTCTTTTTTTTTTTAAAGATTTATTTTATTTTATTTATTTTATTTTTTTCTTGTTTCAGAACCTTTGTTTGTTTATTCACACATTTTCATGGCCGGCTGAGCTCACCCCGATGGCAGGGCTGGCGCAGCATGTGGTGCCAGGGATTTAACCGGGGTCCCTGAAGACGCCCAAGCTTTCCCAAGCAGGCACTTTAGACCACTGAGCCATCCCGCCGGGCCCCTCTTTAGTTGTTCTTTGTCGTGGAAGTATTTCAGTTCTTTATTATAGTTGAGTTTTGTAGGGTACATTGGGCTGGGTTGGAATTTGTTTTCTTGTGGGACTTGAAGTACTTTGCTCCATGCACATCTTGACTTGATGGTTTGTAAAGAGAAATCTGCCATTATTCTGATGGATTTTCCTTTAAATGTGATCTATTTCATTTCTTTAACAGCTTTTACTATACATACTGATCCTGTGCTGAAATTCTGAGATCTTGATTATTATATGTCTGGGTGTGTTTTTAATTGGGTTGATGTTATTTGAAGTTCTATGTGCTTCAGTTACTGGATGTCAAATTGTTTCTCCATGAAAGTTTTCTGCTATTGTTTCTGTCCATATCCTTTTGATATCATTTGTATTGATTTGTTTTTTCCCATTGATGCCTATTAGTCATGTTATTCATCTTTGCATCATCTTGCAGATGTTGAATTATTTTGTTTTTTCTTTTATGGCTGGCTAAGCCTGCCTTGGGGGTGGGGTTGGCACAGCATGTGGTGCTAGGGATCAAACCTCAGTCCTAGTGGTTGCCTAAGCTTTCCTGAGCAGGTGCTTTATACCACTGAACCATCTCGCCAGCTCAGATATTGAATTAATTTTTTCTGCATTGTAGTTGATTTTAAGAGATCTTTTCTTACCTTTCACTGGCTGCAGTGGTATCATCGAGACTCAAGTCTATTTTCACTTTCATTCAAATGGTTTTGCCAGCTTTATGATTGAAGTTTTAATTTCCTGTTTGGTACTTTGAATATGCTTCATGCATTCTATTTCTTTCCTATGTTGCTCTTTTAAGGATTATATCATTTTTATATTCTCCTATACTTTTTGTATCAGTGTCTTCTTTAGAAGAATTTAGTACTTTTTTTTCATTATAGTTATCATTTATTTTTCACGTCAGAAATTATTTCAGATCTGATTTCCTCTATGCATTTTTGCAGTAGTTTCCTTACTTCAGATGCTATTATTTCAGAGATTTCAAGTTTGTGATTTCCAATTTTTTAATGCTATTATCTTCTACATTTGTTCTTGTTGGGCTCTGGGCCTGAGATTTCATTTTGCTCCTTTTTGTCATTTTGTATAGCCGTCTTCTGACCTTTGGTGCTGAGCTTTATTAGAGTTCTTACCTTAGCACCAGGTCCAGATCTACCAAATTCAAACTTGTCCAGGTGAATGTGGCTTGGGTGTGGCTGCTGTGCTTCACTTTTTTCTGCTGCAGCCCTTGGAGTTGAACCTGCTGTGCTACTCTGGCAATATGTTCTGCTCCTGAATAAGCTGGGTGGGTCTTGCCTTTAGCCTCTCTATAGGTAGTTCTATACTGGGTGTGTCTGACAGATGAATTTCCACTCACATTCTGGGCCTGGGTGTTGGTTCAAATGAGTTTCTGGTGGGCTATGAATGATCTCACTCACACCCTGAGCCTGGATGGATAGTGTCCTGGGCTAGTCCACATCCAGAAGCCAAGGGTTTGTAATGGAGGGCTAAAGAGTCTGTACTAGAAGCCAGGAGACCGATATCCAAGGCAAAGGAAAAGGCTGGAGCTCCCCAAAGAAGTACTTGATGGACAATCTATGTCAAAACACTACACCTGGCATAACATTCACAGAATTCGGAGTAAGAAGGACAACTGACATATCATTAGTATCTCTTGTTGGTGTGACAGAAGGAGCTAGGGTGGTTAGGAGCATTACAACACTTGATTCATATCATGATTCAGAAAATCTTAATATGAAAATTAGAACAAAGTGGTATGTACATTTCTTTACACAAGAGCATCAGGATGTAAAGCAACAACTTGCTATATTTTTGGTAGTACACACACACACACACACACACACACACAATGAAAAGATTTTAAAAGCTACAAATAGAAGATGAGCATATCACCAAAAGAGTATACAAAATTGGTTGTGTCTTTTCAAGCAGAAGGCAGATCATTCATGATACAGTAATGAACAAGTTCTCATTGTAAAACCTGACTACATAGCCTGTGCAATCTACTTTTAAATCTTTTAGGAACCATGACATGAATATGCCACCCCCACTGTTAAATCTGCATTCTACACTGGGTGTCACCTAGAGTTATCTGTGATCCATGGCTATGAATGCAAATCAGAGAGAAGACCTCAAATTTAACAATTAAACTTACAGCTGTGTTGGAGAATATGTAATGAGAGTGACATAATGCCAGAGGTCAAAAGCCATATATAGTCAAATCCATGTAATTTCTCAAAAACCAAAGAGCAACTGTAGTTTGTAAGTCATGACAGGGTGTTCAAAAAAGCAAGTAAGAGAGGAAATTGAAAATGAGGCAGACACAATACAGCTGGTATTGGCTCCTCATTCTTTCACCTTGCAGAAGCTAACTTTGGCATCCAGGTTGAGTACATCTGAAGGGTATGTGCTCAGGGCAGATATGAGAATGTCAGATCATCAGTCTAATTTGCTCCCATGTCAGATGAGTGAGTGCAATGGAGATGTGATACTTGTTCCTTTACCCATCCAGATATTGGATATAAAATCAATTAAATCAGAAAGATCAATCAACCTTAAGTAATATGTCATGTGAGAAGATCCTGTCTCATTATTTATAATTTATTTTTCTTACTATCAGCTATTGTCAGTGAAATCATATTAAAGTAACCATCTATTTTATGTTTTTGTGTCAAATGCCTTATGTAGCTTATATGCTCCATTCTTTGAAGTTTGACTTATTATCCTCATGTTATGATAAGAGATAGGAACTTACTTTTCCAAAAGCATATTTTATTAGTCAATGGTAGATTTTTTTAAAAGAATTTTTTATTTTATTTTATTTATTATTTTTTTTCTTGTTTCAGAACCTTTGTTTATTTATTCACCCATTTTTATGGCCTGCTCAGCCTGCCCCAAGGGCAGGGCTGGCGCAGCATGTGGTGCTGGGGATTAAACTGTGGTCCCTGAAGCCTCCCAAGGTTCCCCAAGCAGGCGCTTTAGACCACTGAGCCATCCCGCCAGGCCCATCACTGGTAAGTTTTTATTTTTGTAATTCTCCCCATACTCCACAAGGAAAATTTATATGAAGTATATGCATATGGAAATGTATAATTGCATATATTTCAAATGTAATCGCCTGCCTTTAAATTATCTTGGCAAAGGAGGGTTAGTTAACAAATTACTGAAGTCTAGTTATCATTTTAAAGGCATTTGCTATCAGAAGAATACCAATTTTTTGAAAGTATTAAATAAGTGGAAATTAGACTACCCATAAAATAGTAACACAAAAAGTAACAGAACATACCTTTCAGTGTCTGAAAAGTAACACTGGAGGATTATTTGCCTTCCCTGAAAGGGATCTTAGATGTTTCTTGAGTTGGGGAAAGGATGGTGGCAGAACAACACCCAAGAACTTGTTCCAGTAAAACCATATACTATTCTGACCATCACAATTATTCACGCAGTGCCCAACTCATTGTTTTGAAACAACATAACACTGGCTCAGTAAGAGAAACCATTTATCTATATGATGACCTATACATAAATTACTGTGGAGTCATCTGTGATATAGATACATTTATAGCTCAGAATCTGATTATAATGAATTTTCTGAGAGAGTCAGTCACTGATTGTGATTTTTCTCTGATAATCTCTGTCTGGATTACATTTGAGAGGGGTGATGAGATTTCCTTGGTCCAGCCAGACTGGACTTACCTTAAATTTTATTAGAGAATATTACCATTTTGGCCCATGTCTGCACTCTAGTTTGGTATTTCTGAAATGAGTTTCGCCTATACATTCTGAGGAAATTGAACAAGGAAGAAACAAGTCCTTGCAAAAATTAATATATCTTCTGCCTGCTCCATTCTCTCTTACAGTCAAATTCCAAACCAGCAGTCATACATAGCACGCAAAATTGCTATTGACATTTTCTTTGCATATAAAAATACTGTTCATTCTCCTATGAAGCAGACAAAACTGAAATCAACTTTTTTATTATAAAAGAAGGTTGGCAATTTTGGTAGTTCATATGTCTTTAGAATGCTTGTATTTTGTGACTATGGTCTTCTGGAGGAAAGAAAGAATGCATATCTAACCTAGTTTTCTTTCCAGTTCAAACTAAGTGCAGTATTTGTATCCTCAAAACTTTGCTTTGTTATTACAACCATTCTTTTTCCTACCTTTGCAAAAGCAACTGCACTATGGAGAAAGAAATGTTTTGAGACACTTTAACCCTATCGTAATATTGAGATCTTGATATCTGAAAATAATTTTTCATTTTCTTTATACTCCAGATTTACATGATTAGCCTCAAAGCAGCTGCCCATTCTATGCATTTCAGCATCATAAGCCCTGCAGAACCATCTTTTCTTAATTAACTTGTCTACAAGACATGCTAAGATATATTTTCTTTTTTATATAAAAATGAAAATGCTAACATTGCTTTATCATGTTTCTCATTGTGCACTCTTTTCTGTTGCAAATTAGACACCGTTTTGTTAAGGGTCCTGTATTCTTTTTTGGAAGAACAGAATTTCACAATCTCACATATTACTGTTGTTGCAGTCAAGAATTTCCCACTTGCCACTTGCAAATATGTTTGTGTTGCCATTTTAAAATTGCTTTTGCCTTTGGAGGTGGGAGAATGTCTTCCTTTGTCAAAATGGCAGTGGGAGGCACAAGTGACAATCACTGTTCCTTAAGATTTGGGACTGCACAAAGCTGTCAGTTTCTAAAATGACACTGTGGCACAGCTTTTCTTTAAGATGGTGCCTTTCATTTTTGACTCCTGCTGTTCCTGACAGTTGAAATGGCAGCAGGAGGTAGAAACTAAAGTAAGTTCTCTTGGCATCTGCCCTTAGGTAGAAATTAATAATAGAAGAAGCGGGCATGTGCTTAAAAACAGTTAGTGTCAGATGTCACACAATGGAGTGTGACCGGTCCCCTAATGAGGTGACCCAAACTGTCCATAATTTTCCAAAGATAGACTTAATTCTCACACTTGCTTGCAGTGTTAATCTGTGTTCATATGCTTGTAGAGCATTTGATATGTTCTGGAATATTAGGTTCTACTTTGAAAACTCTTCCTAAAATTGCAACCATATTTCTCATTTGATCTTAAATTACTTGGCTGATTTGAATGTGATAAATTGTGCATTATGCATTTTATTTTCCCTGTAATGCATTTCTCATTTCTGATGTTTCTGATTTCACAATTTTCCATGTAATAGCATTATGTTACATCAGATAGTTTTGCTGATTTCAAGAAAAACATTAACTGAATGGCTTTACAGACTTATTAGAACTGTGCAAACCCTTCTATCTGACCAGTCTGTTTATATGGTGCTGGATTTTAGTATCTCTCTTCTTTGACACATTTAGTTCTGCACCATCAGCTGATTTCACCTCTTTTCTTTGTGGTTGGTTGCTCTATTCCAAAGTTTTGGAATCTAGACATAAAATAGAATTTAAATGATCCTCTACCTGATATCCTATATTCAGTTCTGGCAGTGCACCACACTTAGCTGTATGGTTATATGTAAGATATACATTCTGTCTTTTTGCTCAGTAAATTTTCATTTCAGTTCCTGTGCTATCTAAAATATGCCATAGCACATACTTTATACTCTTGCACAATTTTTCATTCCTTGCTTAAGTTGTTGTATATTGATTAGTTTGTCACTTCCTTTGAAGTTCATTTCTAATCTTTTTAAGTCTCACAACTGTTTCTTTCTCAACCCTGATAGCTTTTCCCCCCATTATTTATCCATTTTGGTCCATTTTATCAAATTTGTTTTTTAGTCTTTTTGTCTTTTCAGACAGGTCTTACTATGCAGTTCTGACTGGCCCGGAGCTCACTTTTGTAACCCATTCTGGTCTCAAACTCACACTGATCCTACTGCCTCAGCTGCCCAAGTGCGGAATTACAGTATTGCACCAACATGCCTGGCTAAAAAATGTCTTTTTTACTGGGTAAGTTTGCTAACTTTGGAGCAAGATGAATTACCCTTTAATATTTCTCATATTCTATAGTTCTTTAGAGATTATATATATAATATATTTATAATATATTATATATATATATTACTTTCTTTTTTTTTTT
>PVJA010050748.1:0-13132 GCA_004027025.1 Myocastor coypus | reverse complement strand
TTTTTTTTTTTTTTTTTTTTTTTTTTTTTTTTTTTTTGTCTTTTTGAGACAGGGTCTTGCTATGGAGTTCAGGCTGGCCTTGAGCTCACTTTCATAGCCCAGGCTGGTCTCGAACTCTCACCAGTCCTCCTGCCTCAGCCTCCCAAGTGCTGGGATAATAGGTGTGCGCCACCACGTCCAGCTTTTCTCTGAGTTTTCTATTGATTTTATAAATACGTTGATTTAGAGGCACCACTATATGGATTTCACCTGCACACATACATCTGTCTCTTGAAGCAGGGTCCCACTAGGTTACCAAGTTACCCCAGCTGGGGTCTTACTTGAAATGCTCCTGCTTCAGCCTCCTGGATTGAGGAGATTACAGGTGTGTGCCCCTGGCCCGGCTACCCCCACATCGTCAAAAATATTGCTCTAAACTGCCTGCCCCATTGCTGGCATAACCAAATTCCAACACAGTTTCTGGGGCCCACAGGGCTGGCCTCTGCTGACCCCTGGCCTCCTGCTCTGAAGCAAACTCCTGTGAGTTACCTGTGGCATAATCACACTCACTCCAGGCTTCACTCATGCTCCTGAAGCCAGCTGGGAAACTCCTACTTGAACCTTCAGGTCTCAGCCACATAGCCCATCCTCACGGTAGCCCTGCCTGACTGCCGGTTGTGAGTTCCAGCCCTGCAGTTGTCCCGCTTGGCACACAGCTGTAACTACATGGTTAGCACCCGCTTGCTGTCCATGGCTCCCATGCACAGATGCCCAGCATTGGTATCTGGCTTCTTGACTGCTCCATGCCCCATGCCAGCCTAGCACCTGGGGCACCCAGCCAACAGGACCCTTTTTTAATTTTCCTGTGGTACCAACAACTCCAGCAGACTAAGAGGCAGTTATCTTCAGGTGAGTCTGAGTGGTCTGTTGTGTCACCTTCACGGAGCTGGCTTAGTGATGGCACTGTGGCCCCCTGCTCACCCTAAGACTCCTGGGGCTCTTCCAGAAGAGCCCTCCAGAACTCCAGGAGGTGAAAGAGCCCTGCCGGCCCTAGGGGAGTGCAAGGAGCACTGCACTGTGACTGCGATGACAGGTACCACACAGGCAACCTGGGTCCGACTGTGGAGTCTTTAATGACTGTGCCAAGGTGCTGCCTTCACCAGGCCTGGTACTGCCTTCCGCCTGGGCTCCTGGGAGGAGGTACTGTGGTAAGCAGCTGAATTAGATAGAAATATTATAGGCAGTCAGACAGGGCCAGGCCCTCAAGGACAACATGGAAGACAAGGTGTCTTTACAACTAGAGACAGACACTCCTCTACTGTGGGCCAGATCTCAAGACAAGAGTAAACAGAAGCAACTACATACTTCCTTAAGGGTGGGCATCAGGGACTGATATGCTAAATAAGTATCAATCACCTTAAAAGACTGGAAAGTCATGGGCCTAAGCTCAGTAGGTGTCGTTCTTGCCCACTTGCTACGTGACTTGCCTTCCCATTGGATCCTGACATTAATCAATTTTACCTGAGCAATGGTGCTTGTGATCTCATTGGCTGACCAGTTTTATCCCACCTCATACCCACCTAAGCGAGTTCTCATGTCTTCTCCTCTATAAAAGTCCCCGGAAGAGACAGCTTCCAGGGGACATCCACACGGGACTCCTCCTCCTGTCCCTCTCTCAGACAGGAGCTTTCTTTCTCCCAATAAATATGTTCTGTTCACTACCTCCGTTTGTTCCTAAAATTCACTCTTCGGTTTTAGAGAACACGAACTCGTCCCAGGTACTTTTCAGGTTGTGAGATCAGTTTTCCCTATATCAGTTGGAGGTTCCCTATTGGAGGTCACCCACCCTAGATCAGTTTTTTTCTTCCTGCATCAGTACCTCTCCTCTAGTCTCTTTGAAATGGCAGCGTTGCCGCTCTGTTAGCGATGAGACTGCTTTCCTGACGGTAAAGTTTTCTGGTTTTCCCAGCTGTACTGGGCTGAAAAAGTCACTCAGGAAACAGTTTTTAAAATAATATCTTTAGGGGCCGGCGAAATAGCTCAGCAGACTAAGCGCCTGCTTAGGCAAGCCCGGGGACTGCGGTTTGATCCCCGGTACCGAATGGCATGCTGTGCCCACACCGGCCCTGCCCCCGCCCTCCACTGCAGGGAGTGGGTCGCAGAGCTGGTGACTGAACCTTGTGACGGAGTCCTGGGTTCAAGCTGCATAATAAGACCCTGCACAAAATACAGAAAAATAAAAAAATTAAGAAAAGGAAGAAAGAAGCAATGTCTTTAGATAGTGAAAAAGGAAAAGCCTGACAAGAGCTAGGTGTCTGGGCAGCTGCAGCCCCGCCACCTATGCCCAACCTCTTGGACTCTCAGGCACATCGTTCTGCGAACTCTTCTCCGCAAACTTGTGGCTGCAAAAAGTGTACCCATTTTGGAGATGAGGAAGCTCAGAGATGACAAGACCGTACATCCTATCTAAAACCACAGAACGGCCGGGCATGGTGGCTCACGCCTGTAATCCCAGCACTTGGGAGGCTGAGGCAGAAGGATCGTTGGGAGTTCAAGACCAGCCTGGGCTACAAAAGTGAGCTCAAGGCCAGCCTCAACTGCATAGCGAGACCCTGTCTCAAAAAGACAAAAATAAATAAATAAATAAAATAAATAAATAAAACCACAGAACTGCTGTGTGGCTGCTGAGTTATACTTAATTTTTATGAGGAGTTTTGTAGGGGACTTCCGTGAGCGTCTGAATTCAGCATTTTTCATTCAGAGTAAAGCGTCTTTTGTTTGTTTCTTTCATTCCACTTGCCATTACAATTGTGCCAGCTACCGCAAATGTTAAGCGTTCTCGGCTTGACCTTACCCCGGATGCTCTTAACTTCTGCCCCACGTTCATGTTTATTTACCCTTCTTCATTTCCCAGGGGCCTGAGCAGGATGTAGCACCCAGGCTTCGCCATCCCAGAGCAGAGCCCTCCCGGGGCGGCCCTGCGCAAGTCGCGGCTCCCTGCCAGCTGCCCCTCGGGTGGGCCTGCCCCGACCACCCTGGCGTGGGCGCTACATCCCATTCGAAGACTCCGCCGTGAGGAGCCAGACCCAGGAGCCCTAGGTACATTCTCTTCGCAGAACAAAGCTCACTTGTGCCGGGCTCTGCAACCCTTGACCGTGGCGGAAAGGAGACCCGGGAACCGAGAACGAGTCCTCCCGCCCCCGCGTGTGGGTCTGCTTCTTGCGGCCCAGATTTCACAGGCAAATGCTGTAGCAAATCTCGTTGCTGCATCCGGGGAATTTCAAGCTCTTTCTCCCTGGTTCTGGGAAGAAACAAAAACTGAGCTTTTCCGTAGCAAAGCCCAGGACTTGGCGGCAGGAGCCTCTAGAGCTGGAGGTCCCGTGCCCTCTGGTGGCCATGTGTGGGAAGCGCTGCCAGATGGTGGTTTCCGCAGCAAACAATAGGCGAACTGCAGAGAATGGGTGGCAAAAGAGAATGCCTGAGAAAAGTAAAATCATGAAGCGTCATAGTGGAAAGCCACCTGTCTTAGAGTTTTATTGAAAATACCAAATGTAGGTCATAGGTGTCAAAAGTGACATCTTGGCTAATCCCTGCAGGTTTTACTGAAGTCATCCTGGCATTAGCCCGCCGGCACTGAGCCCCTAAGGCTTGGATGTATTCCCAGAACTCAGGGCTGAGCTGGAGACCATCCACGCCCCAGCATTCCTTTTGGGAAGGGCAGGCTGCTGCGGAAAGGAAAATATTTGACAAGAGGCCTGGCCCTGTGCGGACAGAATGGTCCGCAGAGGTCACAAGGGTTAGTTTTCATTGCTACCTGAGTAAAGAAAAATGAAGAGAAGAGAGCCAGCTGAGGGAAGGTTTTCACACGCTCCACCAGTTTGAGCGCTCCTACCCACCCCGCCCTCAAGAGAGCCTCCACTTCCTGTGAAAGGGAAGGGGACCTTTGGACCTTGTCAGTGTCCTGGAAGGGACTGGCCCCAAATTAGTCAGATCTGTCTAGGAGAGGAGCCCTGCCTGCCAAGAGTTACACAGGCATAAATGGCATCGCAGTGGATGTCTCGGCTTGGGTTTTCAAAGACAACAACAGAACAGAATAGTGACTCCAGCCTAAGGGCCAACAGTCTCCTAACCACAAGAAAACAGCTCTTGGATATACAGACAAAGCTGTTAAAGCAATGTAATAAGCAGCCAAAAAGCCTTTAAATTTACTAACAAATTTTCCAAGGAGTGTGGAAGAAAAACTGATTCTTAAGAGTACTCCAAGGTTCAGAGACTTGTCTGAGGTAATGTGGTTATTACAAGAAGAACCTCTAAGACACAAGCCCAGGTCTTGCATGGCATCTCCTATGCTTCCTCTCCCGCATGGAAAGCCTATTTTCCTGTACTTTTTCTTAACTGTGAAATAACTTCAACCAAGAAAAGCTCATAGTCAAGGACTTCTCTCTGACCTAATCTACTGCCTTTCTTTTAGTGCTAGAAAAAACAGTGTTATAAAAGCTCTAAAACTGCCAACACATCTAAAAAATATTTGGCTCTTTGTTGGAGGATGGGACCCAACTGACCACATAAAATCCCAATAAAGAGCGTATGACGGCTCTTCCTCCCATCTTTCACATGTGCCTGGAAACAAAGTTTATATTCCTTGCCAGCTCACCAGCGAGGCTTCTTGCTTCCATAGTGCTGCAGGTCTGGGGCCATGCAGCGTGTGCAGTCTCGCATGTGCCCAGGGAGGTTTTATGTATCCTGTCCTGGGGCCCAGCACCTTGTTGGCACCTTGTTATGATAAGTGGAACCTGGACAAGTGTCCTTAAGTGGGCAGCAAAAGGAAGGAATCAGGTGTCCCTCCAATTTTACAGCAAAAGTCAACAAGCTAAAGGTCTCTGACATCACTAGGCAACAGGACAGCAACCCAGCAGCCCAATCTACCCCAAAGTTTTGTGTTTTTTTTATGATGAATCGTGATCCAGACTCTTAAAAAAATAAAAGATATGATAAAATGAAGGCAATATGAAGTCATTTGCCTTTCTTAAGTAAAAGAAACACTTGAATGTATGCAGTCTTGTTTCTCTAAAGAGCTCAGCGAGCCTGCCCATCTGGGGTCACTTCTTTGGTTCATCCCTATAACTGAACAAAGGATTATGTTACTTGGTGTCAGTGAAGTTGACCAAAAGTGTGGGTTGCTCGTCTACCACCAGGGGCGCCGCTGTGCCCGCTTGCTTACTCCTTCCCCCACCCAGTAAGCTGCTACTACTGGACAGGCTCTCCAGCAGTGAGGACCTCTGCCCACAAGGATCTCCAGTCTGGAGCAGCCATGTCTAACAAGGGGGATTTTCAAGTGGACAGGAATTACAGGACGATATAGGAGGACAGCCAGGCTGCGGGGTGTACAGGGTACAGATGTGGAAAGTTGCATGGGCACAAACAGAAGCTCATGAAGGCTTTAAGAAATGAAGTTTCGGCTTAAATTGTAAGTGAAATAATTGAAAAATGATGTTAAACCTCTTTAATTAGTTGCACTGATTAAGCCAGACATCCCATTGAACAAAATGACTATTTTATATGTCTTCTACACTTGCATGGCAAATTTGGCTGAAAAGATTAAGCTATTTTTCACCTAATAATCACAAAATAGATTTTTAAAAATGTTCCCCACCAAAAAAAAATAATAATAATAATAATAACGTTCAGAGAACAAGTGTTAATAAGGAGGTGGAGAACTTGAAACCTTCATACACTGCTTCTGGTAATATAAAATTATCCAGCTGCTGTGGAAAGCAGTTTGGCAGTTCTTGCAAGTTAAACATAAATTACCATACAAGCTAGCAAACCCACTTTTAAGTGCCTTTCCAAAGAACTGAAAACAGTTACTTTATAAAAAATCCTTGTACATCGTATTCATAACCAAACTATTCTTAAGGGCCACAAGGTGGAAATGGTCCAATGTCTATTGACAAAGAGATAAACAAAGGTGGTATACATGCATGGTCGAATATTATTCAGCCATAAAAGTTATTGATATATATCCACTACAAGGTGGGTGAACCTGGAAACATCATGCTAAGTGAAAGAAGCCAGTCCCAGAAGATTCAATACCACTTCCATAAAATCTCAGAATATGCAAATCTGAGGAGATGGAGTGCAGATTGCCAGCTTCTAGCAAACAAGGAAGAGTACTGAATGGGAAGTGCAGTTTTTACTTGGGAGGAAGCAAAAATCTCAGCCCTTGCTGGACATGGGGGCACTCACCTGTAATCCCAGCACTGGGAGACTGAGGCAGGAGGATCAATGTGAGTTCAAGACCAGCCTGGGCTACAAAAGTAAGCTGAAGGCCAGCCTAAACTGAACTGCATAGCAAGATCCTATCTCAAAAAGCCCAAAAAACAGAAAGAAAATTTAGGCCCTAAATGGCATACATATACTACAAGCTATAGAACTATCCCTTTAGAATGGTTAGCTTTATGTTGTACCAACTTCACTTTACTATATACTTTAATATATATAAATCTTCATCCAAGAGGCTGAGAGCAGAAGGACAGGAAGATCTCAACAGGTGACCTATACTGGACACAAGTCAGAGATCATCCCATGTATGAGTGGGTCAATGAGAGGGAGGCTCACTGCAAGGTGGGAAGGAAACGGTCACCTCCAACTTGAAGAGGTGGTTTCCCCCAGGAATGGTTTGAGGACTGCCAGAAGCAGTGAGAGGCAAGAGTTCTAGTTGCCCTAGTGGTAATAACTTTTTAAAAATTTTCTAATTATTTATTTGGTACAGGATCTCACTAGACAGTTCAGACTCATGATGATCCTCCTGTCTCAGCCTCCTAAGCACTGGGATCACAGATGTGCACCACCACGTCTGTTTTCTGTGTCCAGAACGGCCCACCTAGGGTTCTGGGGCCAGCACAGCATGAGGTACCAGAGATCAAACCCAGGTCCTTGTGCTTGCCAGGCAGACCTTTAGACCACTGAGCTAACTACCCAGCTGATGATAACTGTTTGACAGAAGGAACTTCTAAAGGCAGAGAGTTCTGTTCTGTTGTCTACCAGGAAAGTCACAGGTTTGGCCCTGACTTTCTCAATGACCATGAACTTTCAGGGGCCCTTTGACAGAACTCTATCTGTCCTATCCATCCAGGGCCATGTGGGTGAGGAGAGGTTCAGGTTGAAGTGCTCCTGGATAGCCAGGTTTCTTGTGTCTCACAGATAGCGGGGACGTTTATTGTGTTCATAGCCTTTATAACTTGTAGCCAGAGAGCATGTTTTTCTGTTAGACTGGAATTTCCAAGAATATCAGGTGCTTTTGTTTTATCAGGTTTCTGGATAACAGTGATTGATGGATTATTTTGCCCCCTTTTGATGTCTTTGAGATGTGCCCAGCTGTTTTCAGGCAAGGTGACCTTTGGAAAGGTCACAGCAACTTGTTCGTCAGGGCTGACAGTTTCATTTTTCTTCAGTCAAAATGTGGCACTCAGAAGGAACTGCTGCCAGTCATTTGTGGTGGGCATTAAATGATGCCATCTGCCTGGGATAGAGGCAGGAGGCTCCAGAGGGTGGGCCTCTACAGCCAAATGCAGGCAACTGCAAGCTGGAACCACGTCAACTGGCTGGAAGTGGACAAGTCAGGAGCCAGGAATCCTCCTCCAGAGGGGACTCGCGAGATCTCAAAGTGCACCTTCCTGTGAGGACCTGAAGAGGCCCTTGCACTGTCTGTGAGGGCCATGACTGGTGACCAAAGAGGTCAGCATAGTCTTCCTAGCCAGTGTACCAGATGCAGGGGCAAATAGGAGCACTGGCATGACACCCAGGACTTGGAAGCAGGTTTGTTTTATATCATTTCCAAAACATCAAGCCCTTACCTCTGGTGAACTAGGGCTTATATGAGATAAACAAGCAGGAAGTATAGAGGCAGAATGGCTTATCACTTGGGAGTTAGTTTTTACAGTATGCATCATAGTGAGTCACTGTTTCTAAGAAACAAATGTCATAGGAACTGTAACCAGAACTACTACCTTGGCAACTAACAAACTGAAGTATACTGCCTGCAGTAGGGAGCATCTCTCTCTACACCTCTACTCAAACACTGGTACAATGGTTACAGTAACACAAGGTTTATCTGCCTTCTATTACCCATTAGGACATCAGGTAAACGACCTGATCTCAGCTGTAATTTTTCTTTTGTACTAATGAAGGAGCCAACTAGGCCTCAATTCTCCTTAACTGTTCTCTGACAATGACCCAACTGGAGTAGAAAAGTGACCAGTCATAACCCCTTGTGACTGACTCTTCCTTGGCCTGCTCACTAGGATTTATCAAAGCCTCTGCCCAGACTGGTTGCTCTGGTTTGTATCTTGTCGCGCGCTGCCTTGCCAGCAAGGAGGACGCAACACACAGCTCTTCCTTCAGCGGTTTATTCAGGACCCTTGAACAATCTTGCTTCTTCTCCCCCAAGCACCCGCGAGCTTCTAACTAAATACTCCCGAGCATCCAATCCCGGTTAGCTACGTGGCACTCAACGGTAGGTCCACATATGCGGAAGCAAGCCAGGGGTTTCAGCCTTGACCATATATGGTAATAAACAACGGCGGAGAGCACTCACCCCTCGGGGGGGTGGGTGGACGGTGGAAGCCGGCGCCATCTTTAGGGTACGGCAGTACACGGCTCTCCACAGTTCCCCCTTTTTGTTTTTGTAGCAACAGGTGAGAGCAGAGGCTTGATCCCTGCCACACAGTAGGGGCCATTAACTGTACACCCCCCCAAAGCATCCCACACCAGGGGCATGTCAGTTAAGCCCGATGCCTTTTGCACAGGGACGGGAATCAGCGGCATCAACCCGTATGCAATCAAGCGTACTCTCCAGGACTCTGATAACAGGTCACCTCATGAGCTCCTCTGCAGCGCTTTGCCTTACAACCTGTGCTTATCATTTCGTGGGTGTAGGGTGGCTAGCCATACACCGGGGGACTGTCCCGCTTCTAGAGCGGCAAAGGCTTGAACCATCATGACCACATCGCGGCGCTGTTGGACCATTACTCGCCGGAGACACCACAAGCTAACTAAAATTAACAGAAATAAAACTCCAACTAGGGCTCCCATTGCCGCCCATTCCTTGAGATGGTTCATGGTGGTGGGAATCTAGGCGGCTAGTCCAGCAGTCACGCCCGTGTCCACTCTTGTTGAATTCACGGTCACAATGGCCACACGGAGTTCTTCCATCAAGGCGCTGAACTCACCGGACCAATTTCCTAGGAGATAACTAGATAACTGCTTAGACAGATTAGCAGCGCGGGTAAAGTTCTCATATTGGATGCTAGTAACACAGAGTCCCGGGTACTTTCTCTCACAACCAAGCTGGGCTGCCACAGGACATCCATTTGCTCCTGCACCAGATCTATCCTCTGATTGACTATCATAAGCCCTCCCTTTAATTGAGCATTAATATTACTTTGAGTATCCAAGGCAGTGGCTACGTTCACCGAAAGTACATTAAGTGCGTTGGCGGTCATCACCGACTGGGATATAGCTACCGCTGCCGCAGCAGCTGATGCAGCCGCTGAGGAGATGGCAGTTACAGTAGCGGCTGTAATCCCTACAACCCTTTTGGCTTAGCGCCTTCTTGTTCCCAGGTGCAACCTTTTACCTCTCCTATGCTCTCGGCCTTCTCGGAGCGTTCTTCCTGTAGTTGCCCTAGCGCTCTTTCTCCTTCTGCCACTAGAGGGCTATATGACTGATCTTCAAGACAGCTTCTAATGAGCCGCCAAAGCGGAACTGTACCCCCGCTGATGACTTCCTCTTTACAAGCTCGATCAAGATCTTGCCCCAACTTATCCCAAGAAGGGAGGGAGAGGCTTCCTGTGTTAGCGAACCAAGGAGCTGCTTGATCTATCTCCTCCAGGAACCTCTCTAAGGTTTTCCTCCTTAACTTTAATTTTTTGAAAGCAAAAGCCCCTGTAAGGCCTCAAGGATCAGGTGCGACGAAGACGCGCCCATTTCCTTTTACTTTTGGTTCGCTCTGTGGCGAACGAACACCCTCGCTCAGAGGTGAGCTGCCAAACCGGCCGAAAAACCCTCGCTCGTGGCGAGTAGCCAAAAGGCGATCCGCTTCCTGTTATTTACCAGGCAAGCGCGCCTCGGTTTCACTTCCTGAAACCTCCCCCGCTCATGGCGGTAGCCAAAAGGCGATCCGCTTGCTGTTATCTACCAGACAAGCCTAGTTTTTATCTTCTCCCTGTGGTACCTTCAGGGCCCACTCCTTACCCTTTTTCTTCGGAGTGGCGACGTCACCTGTGCTGACGGTTCTGAGCTGTGGGGAGAAATATACTTACTAGTTGGGCTCGGAGGAGATTCCCCGTACAGGCCACCATTTGTCGCACGCCGCCTCACCAGCAAGGAGGACGCAACACATAGCTCTTCCTTCAGCGGTTTATTCAGAACCCTTGAACAATCTTGCTTCTTCTCCCCCGAGCACCCGCGGGCTTCTAACTAAATAGTCCCGAGCATCCAATCCCGGTTAGCTATGTGGCACTCAACGGTAGGTCCACATACGCGGAAGCAAGCCAGGTGGTTTCAGCCTTGACCATATATGGTAATAAACAACGGCGGAGAGCACTCACCCCTCGGGGGGTGGAAGGCAGAAGCCGGTGCCATCTTTAGGGTACAGCAGTACGCGGCTCTCCACAGTATCTAGATGTGCCCCCAAAGCCTCAGGCAGTCATGGGATGGCTTCTAGAGTTTGTGATTATGCGTGACTCAATGCTGGCCTCATGGGTGTGAGTGCCATACCCACCCTGGGGCAGGTGGCCTGTGTACAACATAAGGACACAAGAGAGGCTCACTCTGTGCTCCTCCCTTTTTGCTCTTGCTAATTTTGCTGTCTTCTGCCTCTTTGAACTATTGCCTCTGCCCCATACTATCTTGCCTTGGAGTGAACAGATTATAGACTGAAGCCTCCACAAATTGTGAGCTAAATAAACCAGTCCTTCCTTAATTTTGGGTGACTTTTAATTTGTCTCAGCAACAAGAGAAAAGTAAGACATAGGTCCAAGAAGGGCTCCCCTGAAATTTAATCTACAGAAACCAAGAGAAATAGGTCTCTTTCTTTTGGATCCTAAACTTAAATATATGGGCTTAACGCTGCCATGCTTTATCCATCAGTGCTCTAACCCAATTTGTGCTGAAGCTAATTACAGTGGGATTTCGCTGTTTGCAACCTGCATGTGCAAGTATTAGGATAGTTTTCCTCAAAAAGTCTGTTTACTATGTAGTATTATTCATTCCATTGATTGACTAATCTGGCAACCACCTATTTCAGCAGTATGTTCCAGGGATCACACCAAATGCCAGGGATGCCAGTGTGTATACCCTGTCTTCTTCCTGACAGTCTGGACACTAATATCAGTGGGCAGCCTAAAATGGCATAAGCCATGTGAATCATCCTGGACATGGTGGTGTAGTCTTAAGGTCTTGCTGCATAATTCAGGCTGCTTGAAATTATGAAACCTCCAGTATGAGCTAAGTAAACCTTTCCTCCCCTGTCATGTATGTGTCCCAGCAATGAGAGAAAAGTAACTAAGACACCATGCCATGAAAAATGTTCAATGCTACAAGGCACTGTGAGCACAGTGAGGTAGGAATACAGGGGATGGGGGTGGGGGGAAGCCACAGAGAGGGCTTAGTGTTCAAGCAGACTCCTAAATCAGTCTGATGTAGACAATAGTTCCACCAGGAATCAGCTCCTCAGAAAACAAGGATGTGTGAAATGCTTGGGGCCGATGACCTGGTGAGGGCACAGGGCTTGACCACAGAGGGCAGTGCTGAGGAAGTGTGAGGTGAGGGTGCAGAGATGGATGAATGACGCTGTGACAAGAACTTATTCAGCCAAGCCGGGCGTGGTGGTGCAGGCCTGTAATCCCAGCACTTGGGAGGCTGAGGCAAGAGGATCAGTGAGAGTTCGAGACCAGCCTGGGCTACAAAAGTGAGCTCAAGGCCAGCCTGAACTGCATAATGAGACCCTGTCTCAAAAAAAAAAAAAAAAAAAAAAAAAAAAAGAAGAACTTATTCAGCCAACGAATTGGGCTGAATCCTGCACAGGAGCAGGCTGATGTGTGTATCTGAGCAGGGGCAACTTGTGAGCAGATTTGTGATTTAATAAGATCCCTCTGGAGGTTCAATGAAATCATTAAACTATGAACCCCTGTGTGGCTGGGCCATGTCTGGTGTATGGTAATGACAGTGTCTAGGAAGGCTGCAGCGGTAAGGAGAGAAGAGGGGAGCCATTTCAAGACATTTTTGAGCTAAAATCAATAAGACTTTTTGATTGACTAGAAACAAAAGAAATAATTGAAAATGACTTGGCAGTTTCTTCCTTGGGTGATCTATCGAGTCCAGTTTTTCACATAAAGACAATAACCTTATTTTTATACATAATTACATCTGAGGGACCAGAAAATCCAGGGTACCCTAGCAGGCCAGAATGTCAAGAAAGTTCAGGGCAAAAGGTAGGAAGATGTAGAATTCACCACCACACAGATACAGTTTAGAAGAGACAATATTTGATGGGGGAATTAACCTCTGCTGTGCCAAAAATGTTCACGTTACAAGTCTCCAAAGAATGCTTCCAACTCAAAGTCCTTCTCAACTATTACATAGGACAGTAGGTCTCCCAGAGCTCCCAGGCCCCCAAAATAAAAGTGACAGAATGCCTCTGTGCTACAGGTAAGGATAAACAAGCAAGACTCCAGCGTTTGACCTGCTTAACATGTCTGGGCAACAAAGAAAGCATAAGCTGTTGGAGACACTGCCTGTCAGGCCATGTTGGACACTCCAGGAGGAGAAACGGTATTCATAGCCATTAAACAGACAATGTTTGAGATGCTTCTGCCAAATCCAGGATGATCACTGGGCCAGGTGGCCTTCCGGGCTTTTAATCTTCCTGCCAAACTGGCCATGTGCTGACTCTTCTTTGCCAAAAGCCCATGCCTGTACCTGCACAGGCACCTGATAAGATGCCCCGCTCCTTGTGGTGGGTAGGCACGTGAGCGTGGGAGGGTGCACGACCAGCGAGCCCAGAGCCAGGTTAGTGAGGCCAGATATTCTCTGCTAAACTCTGAGTGAGGTCCGATTCAGACCCTTGTCTGAATAGATGCCTATCAATTTC
>PVJA010050747.1:0-13142 GCA_004027025.1 Myocastor coypus | reverse complement strand
TCTTCTTCTTCTTCTTCTTCTTCTTCTTCTTCTTCTTCATCATCGTCATCGTCTTTCTCTTTCTTTCCCTTACGCTTTCTTTCTTTCTTTCGTACTTGGTACGGGGTCTCACTATGCATCTTGGTTTCATAGAGATTCTCCTCTTTTCAGCCTTCCTAGAGCTGGGATTACAGGCGTGCACCACCAAACCCAGACCTGAGGGTGAGGCTGACATGGCTTGTGGTTCTCTGGATTGAACCCCAGTTTCTGCATTTGCCTAAACAGGCACTTATTCCACTGAGTTATCTTGTTGGCCCTTATCTGTTTCACTTGTCTGATTTCAATGCAACTGATATACTGTCAATAAGATAAATTAGTTAATTTTAAAATTATTAAGTAGCTTACTTATCTTCTGGGTTATTCTCAGTTAGGGAGGAACTGGCCATGTGGAAAGACCTGAAAGAGAACTAGTTATCTGGCAGCCCAGAGAAGAAGATGAGCGATTAATGAGGGTCAGGTAACAGAGTGGCAATGTGGCTATCTTTCTATGAGAAGTACTAGCGTTTGCATAATTAGGTCTGCATTTCAGAAAAATGTGAGAAAGTTCAAGAAAAATGGACGAGTTCACCTGGGAGTGAGTTTTGGCCCTCAGAGAGAGCCTTCTGCTGGACTGAAGACACAGAAAACTGAGTGCTTACGAAGTGCAAGAAAATAGGGCTGGTACCAATCTGAGTCACGGAATAAGACAGGGAGAGATAGGCTGTTGCTGCTTCTTCCGGTAAACAGAAAATATCTGCAGAAGAACAGATCATACTCCCTGAGATTTTGAGGTGAATTATTTTTCTAGAACAAGAAGTAAGCTTATAACATTAGGTTCATTGACCAAAAAGTTAACAGTTTTAACTGACTTAATTGGTATATTTTAAATGTGCATAATGATCACATTCATCATAAAAATTTGGTATCAACGCCCAACGTATCTTGATGTTTCTTTTTCCCATCCCTATTTCTTCTCTTCAACACTTCTTACCTCCCCACTTGCCAAAGGTTTGTCTCCATGTCTTCTCTTTTCTCTTCTCTTTTCCTTTCCTTTCCTTCTCCCCCCCTGCTTTCCCCCTTGTCCCCACTGTCCAGTAACAGTTTTATAAAACATTTGAGAAGAACAACTTACCTATTGGTAGAAGGAAGGATAAAAATAAATAATTTCTATCTAAAATCATCTTGGCATGAAAGACACACTGAAATCTTATGGTGCCATCAATCTAGACACCTACTATGTCAGTAATTTTGTATACAGGGCGCAGTATTTGCAAATCCATCTCAAGAGCCTATGTACTATAATGCTCTTCATCATAACACGGAGAAGTAGAAACCAGAAAGCTCATGGGCTTTATTCCATGGAGAAGCAGCTGTGGCCACTAAGTGCAGGACGTATTAGAGCTGGGTGCATATGACACTGTAAGTAGAGAAAAGGGGCTGCTCCCTTCTTAGCACTCCATTGGAAAAGGATGACAGCCACCTCACTTCATTTGACTTCTTTATGTGAAAGCAAAAAGCCTGTGTTTTGATCAATAATCATCTCTACAATTTGCAGTGTGGATAGCAATTGTCGTGAAAACATTGGGTCAGACAGCCACAGCGCGCCTAATTGAAAAAAAACTGCATGGCGCACAACATCATCTTATATCAGAAATAGAGGGAAATCGATCTGGCAGAAAATTGGCTCAGGAATCAAAAGGAAGGATGGCTAAGACTAACATCTTCAGTCGACAGTGTTTCTTAAAAATACCACAAACACAAAACTTCATGCTTTGTTTTCTAGAAATGAGCCAATGAAAATGGAAGTAGTAGACAAGATACAAAATAAAGCATTACGGTAATGTTAATCATTTTTATATTTGCAGCAGCAAATTTATCAGGAGGTATAGAATACATAATTATTAGATTATAAATGCATTTACAAAATGTTCCTATTTTGTTCTATTTTAGGGACGTGTCTACAGGGTGTGCAGGGCCTCACCATTAGACTGGACTTACAGTGATCCGCCTACCTACAGCCTCCCAAGAGCTGGGAGTACAGGTGTGTGCCAACATGCCTGTTCTCAATTGCCATCTCAGGAAGCGCCGCGGGTGTGGAGGGGTGCAGCAAGCCTAGGGCTTAAACCCCCAGCCCCTTCATCTGCTTGCAGGCACTGTAATCTGCTGAGCTATTTTGAAACATCAAAATGTTTCTTGATTCACCTTCATCAGTTCATCAAGTTTTCTCAAAAGTGATGAAACAAAAATCTAAGTGTTGAAGAACGTAGAAAATAATAAAACTTTGTATGAAACCGCTATAATCCAACTGAAAATCTATTTTGTATTTCTCAACCAAAATTTAGGAAAAAAGTAAAAGTGGAGAGTGAGGAAGAAGCAAGCTCTGCAGAGGGAGAAACCAAAGGCAGCCTCGGAGACTTGCTCTGCACGCTGACTAAGGAGAGCAGCAGCCCCGGTGGCCTTGGCTGCGGCCCCACCCATACCCCGCAGGCTCTGGCCACGCTGTCAGTGTCTTCATCTTGCTCCTCATGTGCTTTCTCTCACTGCTTGTTCTCCGCTACTTTCACACCCATTTATTTCTAATTTCTTAGTCTCTAAGCTGTTTCTTTTCTGTACTTAAGGGAAGACTGCATAGGTGCTTACACTGAGGATCAACTATTTTCAATTCAAATTGCATCTGTTCTTAAATCCTTCAAACACCATCACTGCTTCTTTGCCTATAGTGTATCTTGAAATCTATGGTGATTCTTTCATATGGTAATCTTCATCCAACAAATTTAGGGTTCTACTTATGGAATATATGTTCTCTTTTATGTTGCTATGGCATATCCTCTTATTGTCTTAAATATCTAAATCCTTACTTTCAAGATTTTTGTAAGTTTGTGTTTTGTTTTAAACCCTTTAATATTTCATGGTTTTAACACTGCTATTCAAGGTGCTCTTTGGTTACTATTTTACATATTCTTCTTTTGTTATCCAATTGTAGGGAAATTACATTCTGATCATCCTTGAGCCTATCACGCAGCCACAGCATTATTCCTATGAAGTCACGACCCCTTGTGTGTTTCACAGATACGTGATGTGATAGTTCAAATCTCAAAGGTCTTGGCAAAGTCTCACAAAATTGCAGGGTCACTGGGCCAGTCGACACTACTCCTAAGCTGGAGGTAGAGCTAGGGTTAGAAGGGGTGGTCACTAGGGCATGGCCACAAAGGCTGTTGCTCCCTCTCTCCTCTTTCCTTTACTCTCTGCTCCATGGCTGATGTGCAGCGACACTCTTTTTTCACCATCACCTTTAACTGCCATGTTGGCCATGGGCCCAGCCCACTGTACACTAAAGTGAAAGACAATACAAACATCTTCTTTTTCAAGTTATAATTTTCAGGTATGGGTCCTGAAACAAAGAAAGTGATTCATAAATTTAAAGTTAAAATTCCTTGGATGCTTTCTATGTATCTGGCACTAGCCTAAATATTTACTCTACTAATTCTTTTAACAGTTATAGTAAGTTCATGCTTCTGTTCCTATATTCTATGTGATGATGAGATAAATGAGGAACAGTCAGATTATATAACAAACCCATAAGTCACAGTTGTTATGGTGCTGGATTATAAATCTATACTATCTTCCTCTAAGAAAAACATTAAATACAACAGCCCTCCTTCAGTGCACAAAACCCAACTGAACCTTTCATTTTAGGCAATCAATCCATATTTTCCTCCAGTAAGATTGCCTCTGTGGAGTTCCAGCTAGAAAATCATCCCGACAGCCAACCCCATTGTCTCCCACCTCTGTAGCCTCTTCACCCCACCCAAAATATGATATATTGCCAATGAGAGTGCATTCGCTTACGGTTGTTTTTACTCCTACACTTTCTCAAACCACTTCATGTTTTGCAGAAATAAATAACATCTTTCAAAGTACTTGTTCTATCTGAGCTGTCATCAAGGCAGAATGGTCTCTGTCTTTTTTTCCATGCAATGGCTTAATTCATTTTATTAAAATATTCTCGCTCCTTCTTGAGTTTGAGCAATTCAGTGATTGTATGTGCTAACACTGAAGTATGAATGTCATGGCTGTATCTCAAAGGCTCTCGCTCTTGGCTCTTTCTTTCTGAAAATCTATATCCCTCTCTTTGCCAAATACATACGTATTTATATTTAAGAAGGGGTCTGGAAATC
The DNA here is from genome assembly GCA_004027025.1 of Myocastor coypus. Taxonomy (NCBI): domain Eukaryota; kingdom Metazoa; phylum Chordata; class Mammalia; order Rodentia; family Myocastoridae; genus Myocastor; species Myocastor coypus. Next base: position 8,946 of record PVJA010050747.1, on the reverse strand, counting down.
TTTTTTCACAGGCAACAATCTTGACCTGCGTCCCAACAACTGAGTCATGCGTAAGTGATCCAGATCTGCCCTACAACTGATTATTTACTTTCAATACTCTCACAGGATTTTAAACTCAACATGGCAAAAAAGAATCGGTCTGTTTCACTATTCACTTAGATATTATAAGCAACTCTTGCTATTCCTCAGGCAATCCTTAAACGACTAAATGAATGAATAAATAATTAAGTTCTCTTGCTCTAAAATTGTTCCTATATAATTACTCTTATTAAAAATAATTAAAATATACAATTTTCTCCACTAATATGTTACTCAAGTGCTATTGTTTTATGTAATTATAATTCTCTTTTCCAGATGAAAGTCTTTACCGTTAGTTCAATAACTCAGGAATGGTACACATTTTTTAATTTATGTCTACCTTAATTCAAATTTATTTCGCAAACACTAAAACTGTACTGATAGGAAATGACATAATGTAGACATTTACATATTACATCATAAAGAGTGTGACCCCAAATGATCTCGGTTGGTGCTGCGTGTCACCCTTACCTGAGAGCTGGCTGTGAGCCCCCGCAGGTAGAGTTTAGCAAGTTGTACATCACTGACCTTCCACACAACATTGTCAGCTCAATTTTTCATCTTTCTATTTTCATCTTCCTTCCTCTCAGTAAAATTGCCATAGGCTGCTGATCTTGAATCACATTTATATGAAATTCAAACGTAATGAAAAATGGAAAATGATGAACAGAAAGTAGCCCCAGCCATCAGTTTAGATCTTATGCAAATAAATTCCTCAAACTATGGGACATAAACACTTAGGCCGGTGGTAACAGGAGAGAAAAAAAGATAGGTGAGTGAAGCAGTAAAGTGCAACTTATTAGTATCCACATTGTACTGGCAAGCTGTAGTAATTGCTTAAGCATCCCATTTAATTTAAGGAATTTTAGTCATTTTTGTCATTTTGTCTCATTTTACCTACTAAAGGTTTCAAGCAAATATCAATGACTCATTTTGTATGTGTAATGAATGGCAAGGGATATATATATATATGATTTGTAAGCATGAAATCAGACACATAATTTAGCATATGCATTAAAGCTCTAAAGGGATATGAGTGAGAAGAGAAAGAATAAAAACAAAAATCAAAGCCTCTCATTATTTCCTTTCATTTCAGTCAAGATTAATTTCTAGAGGATCCTCCATCCTACTCCACTGCACCGACACACACGAAATAAATAGGCATGAAAAGAACTATAAATATTCTCCAAGCGAGGAATGTGTTTATCAAACCAAAAGGTAACTTGGATTCTAGAAAAGAGAGTTTTGATACCAATAGCTCTTTCCATGAGAGCAAGTTTGCGCGTCTACGTTGTGGTTTCCTTCTTTCCTGGCATGGCTAGGCTTTCTTGCATGCTCGCATTTACTGGGGGTTAGAGACCTCGTGGACACGTTGGCCACAGTCACACATTAGCTTTCCTACTGAGCGCTGCGATCCGCTACATCTAGCAGCGGTGCTCACCCACACCAAATTCCAATGTAACCTTGACAGAGCATCACTGTTTCCAGTAAAACATACCATGGCTTTTCTTTGTAAACCAGGAGGCTTTGATAAAATTAAAGGAAATGCTCAAATGCGATAGAAAATACAAGAATGCAGAAGGAAAAGAACAAAGGACAAGGATAAAAGATAATGGAAGAAAAATGGAAACAAAACTTTCATAAATAAGGAGGGGAAGAGGAGTTATGGGAGGGGAGCAGAGTAGAAAAAAAAAGAAGTGAGCTGTATCATGTGCAGGTGCAAATTTGCTATGATGAATGTGTTCATTATGTATCTAAATTAGGCCAATAAAAACTGTAAAATCAAGAAAACACGTGTTTTATTTCTAAATATTGTAGAATTTTAAATACAAAAATCTAAGAATAAGCCACACATGGTGGTGCACACCTTTAATCCTAGCATTTAGGAGACTGAGGAAAGAAGATGACTTAAATTTAGGCCAGTCTAGGCTACACAGTATCCCAGAACCTAGATTCAAAAGTAGGCTGAACTGCATAGTGAGGCTCTACTTCAAAAACCAAACAGACAAATAAAAACACAAAGTAAAAAAGAAAAGTAAAAAAGAGAAACAAACATTGGGATATGCCCGATCAGTGGGAAAGAGGTTTTCTTTTTCTCTTTTTTTAAATTTGTTTAGTTATTTTTTAAAAAACAAAACCCTTATCATTCCCTGATTCATGTTACTGTGTCAGGAGCTAGGTAACTATAAACATGTAACAGTGCATACAAATGATTGTGCAAATGATATTTTTTGTTACTGTTTTAAGAACCAATGACCTAGCTATTGAAATCATGGGAGAATAAGAAAATTTTAAATATATTCTTTCCTAAGAATGACTGTCAAACTCATCTAAAATGTAAAACCCTGGTTTGTGAGCCTATCTCATTCCAGAAACATTCTTGTAACCCAAAGCACTTGTGTAACAATATAAAGTTCCCCATAAGAAATAACCTAGGACCTTTACACAGAGCTACATCACTAGCCCCATTCTTATTTTGAGATTGGGTGTCACTGAGTGTTGCCCAGGCGAGGGTAGAAAAGGCTGGGTTGATACTTCCTCCTCAACTTCCCACAGTACTGAGATTACAAGTATGTACCATGACACCTGGCTTTAATTAAATCATACATTAAAGGTAAATTACAGGCTGGAGAGATAGCTCAGTCGTCTACAGTGCCTGCTTAGGCAAGCTCAGGCAAGGATTGACTGTGGTTCAATCCTCAGCACCACATAACAGTTCCAGCCCTGCCTGAACCTACCACAAAATAGTTACAGTCCATGAATAGACAAAGAAGTAAAACATATTAATGTACAAGGCTTAACTATCCTAATTGTCATTTTCTGTAGTGTTTTGGATAACTACATTTTCACATGAAAAGTGATTGCTAACGCTTAATTTTTACTCTAAATATAAAGTAAATACTATTAAAAAACCAGCTAAAAATTTAGGCACATTTTATTACATCTTTGAAAAAACAAAGTTACACTCATAAATACAATACAATACAAATATATTATCAAATGTGTTGATCACGTGAAATTTATTTTTTAAAGTTGAAATGACTTGAAGAAAGCAATATATCAAAAAAACAAGAATTAATTGATTCACTCATTTTTTTTTCTTTTTAAGACAGGATTTTACTATGCAGTTCAGACTGGACTTAAACTAACTTTGTAGCCCAGACAGGTCTCAAACTTGTAAAGTTCCTCCTGCCTCAGCTTCCCTAGTGCTAAGACTTCAAGCATGTGTCTCCATGCCTGGCCTTGACAATTCACTCTTAAATTGAAATACTAGCTTTGTGTTTTCTCAGGATGAAATTGAGCACCTTATGTTGACCTTGCTTAGCAAGATTCTCTGACTAATCTCACTAGAAATTAGTATCTATATCCTTCTAAAATGCAAACAGAACACTATGTATTCCTGAGTCATGTAACATTGTAGCATAAAAGCTTTTCTACTGAAATATAGAAACATAATAAGATTTATTGCTTTTTCAAATTTAAAGTAATTTTAAGAAAAATGTATGACTATTTTATTTTATAAAGTTGTTATTTTGACAGTTATCAAAATAATTAAGAACATCTATAATACATTACTAAAGAGATTTTGTGGTGAAAGTTTGGTTTTGGTGAATATGTGTACAACAATAACTACTCTGTTTCCCAGTATCAGAATTCAGATGGATTAAGGCAGATGTCTACTGCTTATGAGGACTCCAAAAGTATTCCATTCCTTTTACTGCAGACAAACATAAGCTCAAAAAGTCAGAAGTTCCATCTTGACTTCAGGGACAGTAATTTATGAGATCGCATAGGAAAGACTGACCAATTATAATCTTGTTCCCTTTCTCCGTTTTCCTTTCAGGTGAATATTTGTTGACGCAATGACATAGCAAGGTAATAGCACCAGGAAGCTCTGGGAAAAGAGGCTCACCTGTACAGGCCGATTTCCTCAGACTGTGGGGTGTTCACGGTCATCTCATCCCTACATGTCAAGTAGCAGGAAAGGTTCTAGTTAACAGACTCCTGCTTTTTGATGCATTCTTTCACTGTTTTGTCTATGTTTTTAGGGTACATTCTAATCTCCATAAAAACGAAATGAAATGGATAATGAATGCTTTAGGAGAGATAGAATTGATTTCTCTGCTGAGTCCACTTGTTACACCCAGCTGAACTGCACTAGCATGGCGCTGGATGTGGAGGCCCACCTGAGCGTTGTTGCAGAATTACAGAAGCTGCTGAGCGGCTTTTAAGGGAGCTTTTGGAGAAGCTGTTGGAGCTCTTTGAAGCTTGGATCTCTTGTGCTATTTTGCTAGGGATCTTGTCATACTGGCTTTCCTGGTGAACTTGGTTGTGCTGACCAGAGGGGGCATGTGGGTCCTTACTGCTGCTGAGCATGGACATGGTTCTTTTGAGGGGATTTCTGGTGCTTACCTTGAGCTTTGCTTCCTGAATTCAGGGCAGATCTTTCAGTCTACTAGCACAGATTTCTTCATCCTGCTGGCACAGATTTTCTAGCTTCCACCACCAACCTTTGAGCCTTCTCAGCACAGGTCCATGAAGCAAACCTACGTGAGACTTTGTTGTGGGTTCTAGGCCTCCACCTGAACTTGTGGGAGGCATTGTTATGAGCTCTGGGTTTTCAGCTGGACTCATGCAGGATATTAGGATCCAGGCCCTCAGCTGGCTCTTCAGTCTTTAGAATGTGGACAGATTTTTTGCACTCTTGATACATAGTTCTTTGGCTGATTATAAAACAATCTTATAAAATGAGTCCCGTGTTGTTGTCCCAGGACCTGGCAACTATATTAGCCACAACAGTCGTGTTAAAAATCCAGCTCAGTAACGTTTGAGCAGCATGGTGTTTTCACTGTGTGATGATCTGCTCAGCTAAAATTCCGACAATGCAGTATTAGGAGAATTATGGTAAAGAAATGATACTGGCTACTGTGGAATAATCCGCAGGTACTCTGTTGCTCCTGCTAGCTGACAACACTGGACTAAGAGAAATGATCACAGCTTTCGGAGAGGCACATCTTAGCCATTCAATGCCAAGTACTTTCCCTATGAACTACATGAATAATTGCCAGATAGTGAAGCACTGAATTACATAACTATAGTTTCTACATGCATATTATTGTGTTACAATTAAAGGATCAAGCCGATTTACAGAGAATAACCAGCCATGTTTTTGTATTATCTTAACTTTACAATTGCCATTCTGGTCAAACATCTAAATTGCTATTCAAAGTTCAAGAACAGTTGAAAAATATCCTACTTTGAAAAAACTATTGTTGGGCTGGGGTTACAGCTCTGTAGCAAAGCACCTGTCTGGCAAGAGCAAGGCCCTGAGTTCAATTCCAGATATTAAAAAGTGCCCTTCTCTATGCAGCCTTAGATTCTAGCAATCTGTAGTGGTTTGCTCACTTGCTGAAAGCTACCTGTAGAATCGCAACTAGTTTTCTTACAGTACCTTTATACATTGATTATTTGTGCATTTACTTTATAAATAAAAGAAACAGAGTCATGAGTTACCTTATGAAGTCAAAGTTTAGATAATCTACTCATTAGGCAGAAAATAACCTCAGGTGTATCTAACTGAAAAGCAAAAATTCTTTTTCAACTCATTATAGCACTTTTTTATTATTGCTAAAAATAAAACATTAAATTACAATCTGGGGGATTTAATTCAAATGCTGGAAAATACAATATTTTTTTACCAAGTCTGTGACCTAAAAATGCTGACACATTGTTTGTTTGAAAAAATTGTCCATTCTGGAAATTTTTTTTCTCTTAAAAAGGCAGATAAATAAGGTTCAGCCTCAATATCAGAGGCTTTTTGCTAATTAGATATTGAATATTCAAAACCAAATAAGTATTTAAATTCATATGCAAACTTGCACAAAGCTGCTAATGAAGTGTTTTCAGACACCCATCATGCTCTTGGGCTAGTGCTGTCTGGAGGGGTTTCATTGGGAAGCTGGTGATTCAAGCTGTAGCAGTCTTGCTAATTATTCTCAATGGCAGACTGATAGTGGGATTGTAAAGGAGAGATTACAGCAAGCAAAAGATTAAGACCTCGTTTAGTAGTATCAAATGATACTAAAACTTTTAAATGAAAATAAAATGATGAGGTTGAAATCAATTTTGGAGGTAAAATATTCATATTGGTTGATCAACAAAAGCTACTCTTTAGAGGAGACATAGAACAATATTGAATATAAAAATTTGGAGAAAAAGGATGTGAAAATACCTTGGCTCTATACAAGTAATTCCAGTATAGTTTCTCAGAGCATGGGATATTCAAGAAATAAGAAAAAGGGCTGGGGAGATAGCTCCGCAGCACAAGTGCCTGCTGGGCAAGTGCAAGGCCGTGAGTTCAAACCCCAGTCCCGCAAAAAAAAAGAAAAAGAAAAAAATAAGAGACACCTCCTCTCCAGGAAAAAGTCTACAAGTGAGAAAGATAAATAAAGGTCTATCTCTGTTTGGCCTTGCAGACTACTGTGAAATGTTTGAAAGCTCCTGAAATTTTCTGAAGCAAGGAAGAAACAGAAACTGTTTTAGCTTAGTAATGATGACATTGGTTATGCTACAAAGGAGCAAAGGAAACGTTCTGATGTAGCTATGTGCCCTGAAGTGATATCAGGAAGTGGTTAACAGTGGCTACACTGCAGGCAGTTTTTAGAGTTGGATATGATGAGGGTTGGAATTGGATGTGGGGCCTTAAATCAAGCAAGAGAGTAAAGACAAGGCTAGGATTCAGGTGGAGAACTCTGTAGATTTCCGTATCTTTTGTTAATAAGAAACGTAAGAGGGCCAGGAGAATAGCTTGGCAGCCTAAGTGCAAGTTTGGCAAGCTTAAGGACCTAGGTTCAATTCCTGGTACTGCATGCCATGCCAGCCCCGCACAGAGCCAGTCACTAAAACTAGGCGTGGTGGTGCACCCTTGTAACCTCAGCACTGGGAAAGCTGAGGCAGGGCGATCACTGTGGATCTGAGCTCTGTTGCAAGACCCTGTATGAACTAACTAACTAATTAACTAACTCACTCACTCACTAACTAAATGGAGACACATATATGTGGAGAAAGCAATTCATCTCTGTCTTTTTTATCCATTCAGATTTATATCTTTGGAATAATTCTAAGTGTCATTAAGATCTTGGCTAAAGAAGGATACTATTTTAAATACATATTAAAATAGAGACACTTGGACTGGCAAGGTAACTCAGAAGACGAAACGCCTCTTTTGGCAAGAGCTGGGACAGTGTTCAGTCCCAAGTCTTGCATGCCATGTGGCCCCATCCTTGGGTGCGCTGAGCTGGGGACTGAGTCCAGGTGTGGGGCTGCACACCTGTAATCACAGTGGTAGGGAGGCTGAAAACAGGAGGATCACTGCAAGTCTCAGGTGCATAGTGAAACCCTGTATCAAATACATAAATGAAAATAAAAGACAAAATAAAGAAAACCGAAGCACATAATCTTCTGGAAGAGAGTGTAGGTAGGAACCTTATGGAAGTAGGGGTACATAAAGAGTTCATGAACAAAAATCAAAATGCAAGGGATAAACTTCAAAGAACCAATAATTGCGATCTCATCTTGTCGAAGAATTTCTTCACATAAAAAGAAATTACCAACAAGTGGCTGGCCAATAGCTCAGTGGGTTCAAGTGTCTGTAAACAGGCACAGGGGCCAAGGATTTAATCCCTGGGCCTGTGGTGCCAGTCTCGCCCCCAGGACATGCTGCGATGGCAGTTGAGACTGAGTGCAGGGGCACACGCCTGTAGTTCCAGCTCTTGGGAGACTGTAAATAGGTGGATCACTATGAGTCTAATATAGTAGTGAGACCCTGAACACCCTGTAGACCTTTCCCTAAAGTACAAAAATAAAAAATGAAAGAAAAAATTACCAACAGAGGAAAAAAGAAGAGAGTAAAAGGAAAACCCATAAAGTGGGAAACTATTATAGCACACTGTCCTTTAGTAAAAGGACTCCTACCTAAAGCATATAAAGAATTTAAAAAATTCAGGCCTCCAAAATTCAAAGAGCAAATAAAAAAATAAAATGAGCATCTGGGATAAATATACACTTAAAAGAAGAGATACAGCCAGGTGTGGTGGCGCACGCCTGTTATCCCAGCACTTGGGAGGCTGAGGCAGGAGGATCAGTGCGAGTTCGAGACCAGCCTGGGCTACAAAAGTGAGCTCAAGGCCAGCCTGAACTGCACAGTGAGACCCTGTCTCAAAAAGACAAAAAAAAAAGAAAAAAAAAAGAGATACAAATGGCAAATAAATATATGAAAAAATGTGCAACATCATTGATCATTCAAGAAATGCAAATTAAAACACTGCTGAGGTATCATTTTATACCAGAAAGAATGGCTGTCATCAAGAAGTCAATTAATGACAAATGCTGGAGAGGTTGTGGGAAAAAAGGAACCCTTCTCCACTGTTGGTGGGAGTGCAGGAAGGTGCAACCATTATGGAAATCAGTGTGGAGATTCCTCAAAAAGCTAGGATTGGAGGTCCCATTCAAGTCAGCTATTCCCCTCTTAGCTATTTTTCCAAAAGAACTGAAATTCTAAATACCACAGCAGTATATGTGCACCCATGTTTATAGCAGGGCAATTGTTCATAGCTAAATCTGGGAAACAATCTAAATGTACATCACCTGAGGGATGGATAAAAAGATGTAGCATGTTTACACAATGCAGTATTGTTCAGCTATAAAAGAGATGAATTCAAGTCTTTTGTAAATAAATGGATGCAGCTAGAGTCTACATTGATAAGTGAAACAAATCAGATCCACATGTGTAAATATCATATTATCTCAGTAGTGTGAGAAGCAGAGAGAGTAATTAAAATCTAAGAGGTACAACAGACACTGTGAAAG
>PVJA010050746.1:0-13147 GCA_004027025.1 Myocastor coypus | reverse complement strand
CTTTTTTTTTTTTTTTTTTTTTTTTTTTTGAGACAGGGTCTCACTGTGCAGTTGAGGCTGGCCTTGAGCTCACTTTTGTAGCCCAGGCTGGTCTCGAACTCACAACGATCCTCCTGCCTCAGCCTCCCAAGTGCTGGGATTACAGGCGTGAGCCACCACGCCCGGCTCATCCTTGCTTTGAGTGCCTGGCTCTGGGGGTGAAGATTTTGCACTGTTTACTTTCCTGAAGAAGCTTGTCATACTGGCCAACTAATACAGACTTGGCTGTTGTCATTAGAGGAGCTCAGGACTTCGTTGTCACTGAGGATGTCTGTGGTACTTCGTGGGTGAGCTCTGGTCTTTACTTTGAGTGTCACCTGCTGGCTCTAGTACACATCCCTCAGCCTGCTAGTACAGATCCTTCATCCTGTTGGTACAGACTTCCTAGCTTCCACCACTGACCTTTGGGCCTTCCCAGTGCAGATCCATGATACAGGCCTGCATGAGACATTGTCTTAAGCTCCAAACCTCCACCTGGAGTCAGGGGAGGCATTGTTATGAGTTCTAGGTTTTCAGCTGGACTCATGCAGGACATTGCCGTGGGATCCGGGGATTTGGCTGGATTCTTTGGTCTTTTGTTTGTAGGCAGATTTCCTGTACTCTTTGTACATAACTCTTTGAGTAACCATTATTATTATTATTATTATTATTATTATTTCTTTTTTTTTTGTCTTTTTGGGACAGGGTCTCACTATGCAGTTCAGGCTGGCCTTGAGCTCACTTTCGTAGCCCAGGCTGGTCTCGAACACACACCGATCCTCCTGCCTCAGCCTCCCGAGTGCTGGGATTACAGGCGTGCGCCACCACACCCGGCATGAGTAACCATTATAAAATAATCTTATAAATTATGTGTCCTGTATTAAATTGCTCTCCTTACAAACTCTGACTACACATCCAATTCCTCACCATAAGTTAGTGGTACTCAAACTCCTTGGGGTATATAAGAATCAGCCAGATGTACTGCAGCAATGTATCATTGGACCCAAACCATGGTTTAAATCAGCAAGTTGTGCATCAAAAGGAAGTTGTGCATGCTGAGGCCAGGCATGACGTACACGTCTATAAGCCCAGAACTCGGAGGGGCTGAGGAAGGATCATCACAAGGGTGAGCTCAGGCTGGGCAGGCAATTTAGGCAACTTACAAAGAACATGTTCCAGGATAACCTTTTTAGAAGGCTTGGGGCCATAGTGCACTGTGGAGGCTCTGGGTTCAATACTCAATATCATGAGATGGGGAAGGGTTAGAAGATGAAGCAGCCTCTGGGGTTCCTGATGTAGATATGGTGCTTAGACCATAGCTGCAATGACAGAGGTCTCACTTTTTGGAGTTTCGGCTTCCTGCTATTTCCATTCTCCACAGTCAACTGTGGTCTGAAAATGTCAAATGGAAAAATTCCAAAAATAATAAGCAATTTCTCAAGTGTGCACCCTCCTGAGTCATCATGCCACACAGTCCACACGGTTTTGCCCTGGCCAGCCCAGGCAAAAACTTCCCCTTTGCTCAGCATCTCCTCATAGGCCTGTTGCTTTGCAGCTGCCTGGATCATTAGACCAACTGTCCTGATGTCACTGGGCTTGTGTTCAACTGATCCATTTTACTGAAGAGCAACTCCAAAGAGAGAGAATAATGAGCCTGGTGATTTGTATATGCCAAAGAGGTGCCATAGAATGTCATTAGGGAAAAGATGAGGGTCCTTGATTGAATAAATAAGGCAGGAAAAATCAGTCCAATATCAAGGTGCTTAACTCCACAGAAAGACTGAATCATCTATCTGTGAAAATGTAGTGAAGAAAAATGCTTAGTTAAGACAGAAAAGAAAGGATGGAAAAAGTGTTGAATGTGTGGATGTCTGCATAGGAACACTGTCTGCAGAGCTCCATCCTACTTGTGGTTGTAGACATCTGCTGTGGGTCTGGCAATCTAACTCCCTATGGACAAGAGGGTCTATAGTATTTTAGGAGAAATACAAATGTATTGTCATAGGTTTGTGTACACTGCAGTAACTAACTTATGAACCAGGGGCAGTGGTGCATGCTCATAGTCCTAGTACTCTGGGAGGCTGACACAGGAGCCTCAGAAGTTTGAGCCTCACCTAGGTAACTTAGGGACTTAGCAAGATCCTGTCTCAAAATAAAAGATAAAAGAAGGGTGGGAGGCTCAGTGGGTTCCATCTCCAGTATTGAAAAAACAAACAAAACAAAAACAAAAAAAAAACAAAACAAAACAAAAGGAAACCCTAACACTGAACCTTACCTCTGATTCTACAAAGGGCTTTCACATGAAGACTGAGAATTTTCCCTTTATGTAGGTGGAAGTCTAAGGCTTACAGCTCCTGTGTCCTTTGCTCAGGTGGAGGCAGCCTCTTCAGAGTCCTCCTAGAAGCCAGTGATGACAGTGTGTTTCAAAACATTCCTGGGTGTGATGGTACACACCTATAATCCCAGCACGTGGGAGGCTGAGTCAGGAGCATTGCTGGAAGATCCTGGCCAGCCTGGGTTACACAGTAAGTTCAAGGCCAGCATGGACTACATATAGAAACCCTAAACAAAAACAAAACCATGGAACCTGGCACATAGTCACCTGGGAACTTGTTAAAGCATCATTTTTGGGTTCCCACCCTGCCCTGTAGCATCTGAGATCAACAATCTGGGTTTCAGCAAAGTTTTTAGAGTTGCTGAGACAAAGGCTGCAGCGCAGAAGCCCTGGAGATTCCAGAGCCAGATCCTGGCACCCAGGGCAGCTCAGGGTGCAGATGGCTCCACGCGCATGGGCCAGCTGCTTGGAAGATCAGCGAGCCCCACGGAGGCACAGGGTGAGCCAGCCTGGCCCTTCTGCCGTTTTCCCTGAGTGAGTGGACAGCAGTGCCTTATTCCGTTCTCCGTATGGCCACACTCCCTCTAGTCCAGTGGTTCTCAACCTTTCTAATGCCATGACCCCGCAATACAGCTCCTCATGTTGCAGTGACCTCAAACCAAGCAATAATTTTGGTGGCTACTTCAAAACTGTAATTTTGGTACAGTTATGATTCGGAATGGCTTTAGGCGACCCCTGTGTTTTGGTCGTTCGACTCCCGCCAGGGTCGCGACCCACAGGTTGAGAACCGCTGCTGTAGTCTTTGGGGAAGTCTGATAGCAGACGAACTTATCTCCCCTCCCACAGGCCATCTGGATGCCCTGACCTTCTTTCTGCTCAGACTCTGGCCCCCAGGGAAAGTTCAAGAAACTCCCGTCCCTCTTCCTGGTCCCTTCTGCTCCCAATACAGAATTTTAGTCTTTCTGTTTGCTCCTGAAAGCTGAGAATTCCCTGCCTCCCACATGCAGCCAGCCATCTGATCCTCTCTGTCTGCAGAGCCAGGCTCCAGCAACTCCTCTGTGGCTCCCTGCTCTCCCCACACTGCCCCCTTTCCTGGAAAAGCCAGCTGACCCTTCCTTTGCGCCCTGTGGGCCCTGAGCATACCACAGTCTTTCCCTCACTGCTTTGCAATTCTCCGTTTACCCTTCTGAACTCCTTCTTGGAGCCCCAGCAGCGATATTCACTTTTGCCTCTCAAACTAGGGCAGCAGGAAATCTTCCTTAGGTGGAATGAAGGTTTGATTTCCTTCTCCGGCAGGCAGAGCAGTATCCTGCAGTTCTGTAAGTGGATTTCTAGTGTCGGGGCGACCGTGATCCTGGAAGTGACCTGGAGTGGCCTCCACGTCGCACAGAATAAGGGGGACCTATCCCAGCACTCAGCATTTGCTTACTGCTTAGGAACTGCACAGTCCCCCTGCACCCTTGCTCTTTGGTCCTGGGTGGTCAGTCTTGCTGTTGAGAGAACAGCACAAAGGATGCTGGGTCACTGTGCAGAGGGGGCAGCGGGCATAAAGAGGAGCACCATTAGCAAGTCAAGAGGTGTGGACACCCCAACTCTAAGTTGTGGGTGGCTTCGGGAGCTGACAGGGCTCACCTGTCTTCGGGAGCTAGCTTCAGCCAGGGCTATGCGTACGGAGAGAAGTCCAGACAAGGACAGTATGAGGTGTCTCATGACTAAAGTTGACAGTGTTTTTCCATGAAAATTAATGCATATGCCATCATCTATCTGTGTATCTATCTATCTATCTATCTATCTATCTATCTATCTATCTATCTCATCTATTTATCTGTTATTTATCTATAATCTACCTCTTGCTAAGAATTGAACCCCAGGCCTTCACACTGAGCAAAAAATGAAATTCTGAGACAGGGACTCACTATGTCACTTAATTGATTGGGCTGGGCCTGAATTTTGCAGTCTTCCTGTCTTGGCCTCCCACCACGCTGCGATTACAAGTGTGTACCATTGTGCCCGGGAAAGTGATGAATCTTGAACAAAGGGTAGCTCAACTTACAGAAAATTAAGTCTTGCATTCTATCTCAGAATTAGCTCCATACTTCAGATTACAAAAGGATCCTTTTAAGATGTAACATTACCCAGGGGTGAGGCGAGGGGTGATGTTGGAGGTGGGCAGGAGGTGAAGTCAGTGGGTTAAGTTCAAGGCCAGCATGTACACCTTTGTCCTTATCTCAAGACATAATTTAAAATGAAACTCAGTTGCCTAGCACATGTGGGTTCTGTACTCACCCCTGTCAAAAAAACAAAACAAAATGAAAATCACTCTCGTGTGTGTGTGTGTGTGTGTGTGTGTGTGTACTTGTTATGTGCTTAATGGACGGTGTACTAAAAAAAGAAGAAATGCTTCCATCTGCTGCTTATTAAATAACAGTTAAATCAAGATAAAGTTATTCTGGAAGCGTGATGCTAAAAATTTCCTATTATCTGTAAAAGGCGATCAGACCAGTAATGTTTGTTTTTATATTTCATTATGTAGGAAGCAAAACGCCCTGGATTCCCATCTCAAGATGGGACCCAGGGAGCACAGAGGCCTGACCAGTGAGGGGTAGTCTGGACTTCACAGTGGGAGCACAGCTGGGGCTCTCAGTCTGTTCTCCTGCACTCACCTAAGGCTGCTCTGGCCCCAGGCCCGCTTCCACATCTCTGCCCTACTCCAGGGTGGCAGAGGTAATGCTACAGAAAATGGGAAGAAACGACATCCAGGAGGTTTAAGAGGCAGTTTGTTACGCCAGTGGGCTTCTGACTAGAGGCTCTCAGACTCTTGCCAGTGGCGTGTATGTGTGATTATGTGAGTGGATTCAGAGCTTTTAAGGGGAAAGTGAGTGGAGAGGTTCACAGGCAGATGTGGAGCATATGATTGGAGGGTTGAGTGACATCATGGGTTGCTCACGGAGTCTGAGCATCTCAAGATACACTGTAAGTCCAGTCAGTTACACAGAGGCAGTAGAGACAGGTTATAGAGAGGAAGAAATGTTCTGTTAGGAGGCCTGCTAGACGCATCTTAGTCTTGACGGGCCTCTTTGGGAGGCTTTTATTTAACATTTTCATTTGGCCCTTTAACAAGAAAAATTAAAGGTCTCTGAGCCTACAATGTTTCACAGTGAGTTTGAACAGGCCATTTGGGATTTTCCCAGAATCTTGTGATATCTCTGTATCACTGAAATTCAAAGTTACTGGGCCATGCTGCTCAGTAATTAGTTTTTAATTGTATAAAAATAAGAAATAGTAAGCCGGGCGTGGTGGCTCACGCCTGTAATCCCAGCACTCGGGAGGCTGAGGCAGGAGGATCTGTGTGAGTTCGAGACCAGCCTGAGCTACAAAAGTGAGCTCAAGGCCAGCCACAACTGCATAGCGAAACCCTGTCTCAAAAAGACAAAAAAAAAAAAAAAAAAAGAAATAGTAAGTAAAATTTCCTTAAGACAGTGACTATGTAAACAGTATTCATCATTTTTTGTTAACCTCCCTGGAAGAAACAACCAAAGGCACGAACCTTTGAAGTGTAAGCACAGCCTGTGGAAGGCTGAGGCAGAAGGATCACCAGGAGTTCAAGGCCAGCCTGAGCTGCAGAGCAAATTCATGACTAGACCGAACTATATGGCGAGACTTCTCCCAACCCCCCAAAACAGTTTTTTTTTTTTTTTTAATGTTTATAGATGCATTTGCAGCCAGTAGGAATTACATTCATCGTGGGGAGGCGGCACAGGTACATGCAGGGTCTTAATTTTCCTTCTCCTCTCCAACTCTTTCTGTTTCCTATTTATAAAATATCTATCTTTTTATTTTTCATTTTTTGAATTTTATTTTATTTTAAAGAGTATAAACAAATGCACAAACATATAGCAAGAACAAAGCCAAAAACAGAGTAGTATATAATATGTACATATAGATTTTTAAAACAAGAATAGTAAATTAACAACGGCTGCCATATCACATATACATCTTTTAAATATTAAATTAATTGGTTTTGTGAGATCCAATTCAAAATGTAAACATTATTTTTCTGACATTCTCAGCACATGAAGTACATCTATTTGGAAGAGTGATGTGCAAATATAACCCAAAAATTCTGAAAAAAAATTACCCCTAAATATTGCAAGACACATAGGAAAATGTTCAGAGTAGCAGTACTTAAAGTAACCCAGGGCAGATAAGGGCCAGCGATGTAACTCAGCAGGACAGCGTCTGCCTAGCAAGGGCAAGGCCCTGATTTTGTTTGCTGTACCCCCAAAAAGAAAATAGAAAGAGAAGAAAACAAAACAAAAAATAGATTAAAAGCATATAGAGCCCAAATATACATCAACAGAAGAATAAATTGTCACAGAGTCATATTGCAATAAAAATGACTGTGCTACTGTGACTGCTACTGTAACCCTCATGCGTGATTCTGACATAGTTATGAGTCATCAAAGAATATATGTTTTGTGATCTACTTACAGAGAGTTTCAAGAAGGCCAAACAAGTTAAGGTGACAGAGGAGGCAGGAGAGTGGCTCAGGGTATTGATATTATTGATTATTGACATTGATTATTGGTATTATTCTATTTCTTGGTCGGTGTGGTATTTATACAAATATATTCTCTATGGGACTTTGATGAAACAGCCTGGATATAATTTGTGCACATTCTGTGTACCTGATAGAATATAGTTGAATTAAAATTTCTTTTTTTTGTATGGTACTGGCAATGGAAAATGGGACCTTTCTGCTGAGCTGCATCCCCAGCTCTTGTTAAAATTTTTCATCTTGAGACAGGGTCTCATTAAGTCACTAAGTTGCCCACATTGGGCTCAAGTTAAGTGCTGGAATTACAAGCATGCACCACAACTAATGGTTAAATTAAAATCATTTCTTATAGGGGCCCAGCGGGATGGCTCAGTGGTCTAAAGCGCCTGCTTGGGAAAGCTTGGGCGGCTTCATGGACCACAGTTCAATCCCCGGCGCCACGTGCTGCTCCAGCCCTGCCCTCAGGGAGGGCTGAGCTGGCCATAAAAATGAATGAATAAACAAACAAAGGTTCTGAAACAAGAAAAAAAAATAAAACAGCATTAAAAAAATCATTTCTTATATACATTTTAGCTGTGCAATATGATGTTTTGATGCTCTTATCTGAGATACATAGATCTATATAAAGAAGTGATTATTGTAGTCCAGCTAGCAAGCATAACATATCATACAGTTTCCTTCTCCTTTTTGGTGACAAGAACATCTCTTGGCAAATCACTGGTATACAGGCAAATCACTGGTATACAACATTACAGTTAGCTGTGGTCCTCATGTTGTGAGTTAGATCTCTAGCTTTATTTATCCATAATGACAACTTGGTACCTTTTGACCTATGTTTCTTCATTTCTCCCCCTCTCTCAGGGCCTCATCACCCATAGCCACTATTACTACGCATTTCTTTTTTTATGTTTAAAACCTTTTAAAAAACACCCCCATTAGCCTTAAAATGCTACCTTCAGGAGATTTTTCCTAAGGAAAACAATAAACAAAATCTCTCAGAGTTATACAAAGATAGGTGTTTAAGTACTATTTATAATAATAAAAAAGCAGAAGCAACCTAAATTTCCAATGATGAACAAAACAGATGAATAATTTATGATAGTTACACACACTGACACATTAGCCAGCCCACCATGGATGATAAAGATCTACATTTATTGACCTAGCAAAAGTCTCCAATGACATAGGCAGTGATATATATTGACTTTTAAAAACCCAACAGCAAAATGTTTTCCATAGTAACTTTGGTGGGGCATTATGTCTCATCACGTTCTTTTTGGCTTATACATATTTATCAACTTTTCCACAAAACTTTTATCTTTAAAGAGACAATCATTTTATGTACAGTAAGAAGGCACAGCTACGGATATATGGAAAGTTGCCTCTGAGAACTAAAGCTCTAGACAGATTTGGAATGGTGATTCAGCTGCCTATTAACCACACTGCTGTTGTAAAGTACACCACAATGTATAGCACATGCTCAGCTTGCAGCCAGCCCCGGGTTCAATCCCCTGGATGGGAAAAGTAAGGAGAAAGATTGAGTACTGTGGCGGGAGCGAGCAAGGGCGCTGAAGACTGTTCCTGGAAGTGCCGGTGTTTTGAGGAACTGCTTCTACAGCTTTCTCTCTCTGCACAACTGGGGAGGAATGAAAAGGACCTACCACCAAATCCCAAGAGACAAAGCCCACCGAAATAGTCTGCCCCAGCCCCCATGCCCACTGAACCGTGTGATAATACCACTTACAAGAACCTGCAGCACCACGACTACAACACATACACCTTCCTAGACCTGAACCTGGACCTCTCGAAGTTCACAGGAGTCCCCACGGCACTAAACGTCCTCCGCTTCTCCCCACCCTGTTCCTGCTTGCAGAATAAAACTGCTCCAATCTGGGTGTAATGACACACTTGTAATACCAGTACTCAGGAGGCTGAGGCAGGAGCATCACCCTGAGTTCCAGGCCAACATAGTAAGTTCAAGGCCAGACTGAACTACATAATGAAACCTTGTCTCAACAAACCAAAAAGTAAGTAAGTAAGTAAATAAATAAATAAACATTACTCCAGAGTGAGCATAAAAGAAAGAAAGAAAGAAAGAGGAAAAAGGAAAGGCTTCCTTTTCTAGAACTGTATGAGTGAAGGAAGTTTTGTTTAGAGGATGTAAAATAACCCAACCTATTGGAAGCATTTCTTTTTGAAGGACACATGAAAGACACTAATGGAGGTCATTGCCCTGATTTGGATGAGCCCAAGAAAAGTAACTGCTGGATTAAAATTTCATATTCACATTTGAAAAGGTGCCCAATTTTTCAAGGGATTCAAAAGTAATATACAGTCTTTCATGTTCTAACAACCAATGTTTATTCCTATTGTAGTCATTTTGGTGGCAGTTTTAGGCTTCTTTTTCCTCAAGAAAGTAAAAGAAAGGGATTTCCAGGCTTGGTGAAAGTGTCCTACTTAGCCCTTTCTGCAGGGGCTGTTGCTGCACTGGGATTGAGAAGCCAGTCTCCTGTGAGGCTCCCACCTCGCTTCTGTGGGCCTTGGAAAACCACCACAGAGAGCAGGCCGAGGCCTCTGAGTCTCTATTCAGGACCATGAAGCCACGGGCTCCAGACAACAGGCTGTGCCTGGCTCCAGTCTCCATCTCAGAGTTGGTGCAGCGCCTGAGAGAAGCATGCCTGAGTGGCCAAGGAAGAGCTGTGGCTTCCAGTCACCAAAGCTTCATGTATGGAAACTTCACTCCAGGTGTGAGAAGAGAGTTGCTATTTAATAGGATATGGAGCTTAGAGCTGGGGCTTTGGAGAGGTGATTAGGACTATAGAAAGTCATCAGGGTGAGCCTCATGAGTATATCTTGGAGGCTTTATAAGAATAGGAAGAGAAAGCAGAAGATACATGTACCAGTTGATTGGTAGATAGATCTATGAACACATGAAACACTTGTCTTTTAACACTATGTCTTGTGTGTCCTGCTTTACCCAGTATTTGGTATTGTGTCACTGGTGCAGGAAACATACAAAGTAGATTAATACTGGAGATGTGGCCAAGTCCCATCTGGGACCAAACCTTCTCTGTTTTGGGTATCTACTTTCAAGGAACACAGCGTGTTTCAAAGCACCATCTCACCCAACAAACTGTATATCTGCGGGGAGCTTTTTCTCTTGTGGAAACCTCTATTCCTGCTGGCAGAGGGAGGCTGGCTCCTACTGGGTCCTCCAACTTGTAGCCTCTTGTCCCAGTAGTGGCAGCTTGTCTCACAGTGGTGACTTCCACCTGAGACCTACGCAGAGGTGTGGAGAGAACACTGTTTTTGAGTGAAGGCAGGCACAGAACTTACAGTTCAGTGCTCAGGCGTGGAGGAAGCTGAGCTGGCATCAGAGACTAGGGAAGTACCTGCAGGGTTAGCACTGGAGGTGAGGACCCAGCTCATGTACCTAGAGGGAGGCCAGGATTTCAGTGTCCAGGAGTAGCGCCTTGGTATTGCTTCCTTAAGCGCCAGTTTCCTTGGTATTGCTTCCTTAAGCGCCAGTTTCCCTTTGTTCATTAATTTTCTTGTACTCGATGTGTACAAGTAATAGGTGCAATGGCCTTAATTATGACTAAGTTCTGTGGCCTCAAATCTTGAGAGACAGTGAAGATAGGAGGAATATAGAGGTAGGGTCTCATGCTGCAGAAGTTAGGGTACAGACTTCACCACAGCAGCGAATGGTGAAAAGACCAGGAAGAGAAGAGGCGAGATGATAGTGGGCAGATGGAGAAGACCAAGGAAAGGCAGACTAGCCTGAGGGAGGAATTACTAGCAGGGCGATAAGCCTGAGCACAGGAACCACCAGCTCTTGTCTCTGGGGAAAAATACCTGACACAGTTTAAAGGAGGAAAGTTACTGGGGGCCCATGGTTCCAGTGGGTGCAGTCCAAGGTCAGTGGGCTCCAAGGCAGAAGCAGCTTAGCGAAGAGTGTGGTGGAGGACAATTGCTGACATCCTGGCACCCAGGAAGTAAGAGTGGTCAGGGATGAGAACATTCCCTCCTCCAGCCAGGCCCCATCTCCTATGCTGTGAACTCACGAGTGAATGAATACACTAATGAGTCAGTGCCCCCACCATACAACCCCCTCTACACACCTGAGATTGGAGGGGGATGTTTTAGGACTAAAAAATGACAAGTCAACTCAGAATGCAGGGCACAAATTTAATCAGATTTCATTTTCTCTGTTAAAATTATTTGTTTTCTTTGGGTTTTTTTTTTTTTTTTTTTTTTTTTTTTTTTTTTTTTTTTTTTTTTTTTTTTTTTTTTTTTTTTTTTTTTTTTTTTGCCTTTTTGAGACAGAGTCTCACTACGCAGTTCAGGCTGGCCTTGAGCTCAGTTTTGTAGCCCAGGCTGGTCTCGAACTCACACCGATCCTCCTGCCTCAGCCTCCCGAGTGCTGGGATTACAGGCGTGAGCCACCACGCCCCGCTTCTCTGTTAAAATTATTTGATGACATTATAATCACCATTTATTAAGTACCATGCATTTGGCGCCTGTTAGCATTTTTACTTAACTGCTAAAGAAGGGAGGTGGGTCACAGTCCTCACTGTGCAACTGAGGAAAATGAAATCCCAAGAGTTCCATATATATTTTCCAGAAATAAACTGTGTCCTGACCAGGCCACTTGCTAACTATGGGGCACTGTCTTAGTTACTTTTTACTTGTTGCTGCGACAAATACCTGACACTCAAAATGAAGGAAAGAAAGGTTTATTTAGCTCACAGTTGTGGAGTTTTCACCCCATAATCGGCTGGCTCCAGGCTGAGTGGAACAGAGCAGAGAGCATCCAGTTCATGGCAGCGGAACAGCAACAAAACTGTGGCAGAGGCAGTGGACCAAATAGGGCAGCAGAGCAACAGCTTAAGTCTGTCTCTCTGTCTGTCTTTATATTACATTCAGGCTCTCCGCTTCAGCCTATCTGCCTTAGTCTACACCCATAATCCCCAAAGTACTTAAAACACATAATCCTAGGGATCATGGATCAAGTCTCAAACTCTAGATCAGTACTAAATCACATAATCCCAGTGACTGATGAGTCAAGTCCTTCCTTCCTTCCTTCCTTCCTTCCTTCCTTCCTTCCTTCCTTCCTTCCTTTCTTCTTTCCTTCCAGACAGGTTCTCTCTATACTGCCAGGCACCTTCAGATGTAAATGAGTCTCCTGCCTCAGTCTCCAGAATAGCTGAAGGTATGTGGTTGATGGTTCCTCTACTGATGGCACCCTGGCAATGTCCCCACCTCACCCAGGGCTAACGACTGAGCTCTCCCTCAGTGTGTACCCTTTATGGTACACACTGCAGATTCAAGGATCCACCAAGGAAGCACAGGCAGATTTATAGGTTCCAGAACCTTTTTTTGTTTATTCACTCATTTTATGGCTGGCTCAACCCACCCCGAGGGCAGGGCTGGTGCAGCATGTGGTGCCGGGGATCGAACCGCGGTCCCTGAAGCCGCCCAAACTTTCCCAAGCAGGTGCTTTAGACCACTGAGCCATCCTGCCGGGCACAGGCAGATTTATAGGTGACAGAGCCTCAGCTCTGTCATGAGCTCTGGCTTCCAGGGAAGAATTTTCTAAGATTAAGATGATACAGGGGATGTTAGGCTAGGCTAGGAAAGATACAGGAAACATAGTCACTTTTTTATAGTACTTTTTAAATGTTGAGACAGTTTCAAAACACATTAGTAGGACAGCCACAATAATTGATACAATGCATATTGTTGTCTTCATAGTAGTTGTTCCGAGTACAAGATGCAGACATGGTAACTCTTGTAAACACTGTTGGTACAAATATTTCTTCTCATTGAACTAAGAGAAAGTAGTTGTATACACAGTCCAATATTCCATAATAGTAGTAGGCTATTGGCAGAACTGGCAATGTCGGAAGCTGTTGACTCGAGCCTTTTACACCTCAGCATACTAATCGGGCTTTACTTTTTATGCCTCGGGGTTAAACTTTTCTTCTGGGTGGTTAAGGCCAAGATGAAGCAAGTTTGTATAATAAAACATGTAATTTTTTTTTTTTTTTTGTCTTTTTGAGACAGGGTCTCGCTATGCAGTTGAGGCTGGCCTTGAGCTCACTTTTGTAGCCCAGGCTGGTCTCGAACTCGCACCAATCCTCCTGCCTCAGCCTCCCGAGTGCTGGGATTACAAGCGTGAGCCACCACGCCCGGCCGAAAACATGTAATTTTTATATCTGACCATGTCAGTAAAA
>PVJA010050745.1:0-13137 GCA_004027025.1 Myocastor coypus | reverse complement strand
GCGTGGGGGCAGGGGTACAGGGGCTGGGAGGTGGGGGCCGGGCTGGCAAGAAAATCAGCGAGTACGGGTGGTAAGCAAGGAGGCAGGCACCAGGGGCAGCAAGTGTGCCGCGAGCTCCCCCGGGAGCCTGTCCCTCGCTCCCACCCTCGCTCTGGCCCGCCTCTGCGGGAGCAATCTCCGGCCAGCAGGCCGCGCGGCTTAGCACGACCAACAACGACGCACTCCCGCCCAGCAAGCAGACCTCCCGGGACTCCATCTCGGCCAACGAGGCCAGATATCATCCCTTGCCGCTCCGGCTACCGAGCGCCAGAGGCTATCCGTATGAAAGGGTCCACTAGGTGGAGCTCTAGGACCTCCTCCAAAGTCACCAGTGGCCTCGGAGCTTGGAGCTCCCAGCTCTCAAGAACGAGACCTTGAACCCAATGCAATCAGGAAACATTGGACTAGACACACAACTACTTCCTCCTAGTTCCAAGAAAAGAAAACTTTCTCTTTTCTTCCTCTTCTTCTTCTTGTTCGCCCCGCACTTCAGAGCCAATATTCATTAGAAAAGTTCTCACGTCTGCAGTCTCTGCTCTCTGTAACATTTGTGAGGACAATATGCAGTGTCTCAACTATTGTGAGTGTGCTACTCACATGTTTCGAAACTCTAATATTGTTATTGCTTATGAAAAATTAAGGCAAGCGGGAGCTGGGGACATAGCTCTGAGGCACAAGTGCCTGCTGGGCAAGTGCAAGGTCGTGAGTTTGAACCCCGGTCCCACAAAAAAAGAAAAAAAAAACGTTAAGGTCAGGGGCTGGGCAGATAGCTCCGGGGCACAATTGCCTGCCAGGCATGTGCATGGTTGTGAGTTCGTATCCCAGTCCCGCAAAAAAACAAAAACAAAACAAAACAAAAAAACCACTAACGCAAATAGGAGCCAGACGTGGTGCTTCACGCCTGTAATCCCAGAGGTCGGGAGGCTGAGGCAGGAGGATTGGTGCGAGTTCGAGACAAGCCTGGGTCACAAAAGTGAGCTCACGGCCAGTCTCAACAGCATAAAGAGACCCTGTCGCAAAAAGACACATAAAACTAAATAAAGAAAAAAGAATATCGAAAAAAAAAAAAAGTCAAATAACCAAATACAAGGAGAAGACATTGACAAGCACCAGGAGACGACCAAAAGGAGGGTACGTTCATTCGGTCGATCGGGAGGGAGGGTGTCGGGAAGTGGTGGGGCACTTGCGTGGGCGGTGTGGGGGGCGGTGCTTGCCGATAGCTGTCTTCCTTCCACCTGCCGGGAAACAGTACTACAAGCCACCAATACCGGGCGCCCGTGCGACCCCGACCCCTATCGTTGGCCGAGTCAAGCTGGGAAACCCAAAGTATAACACTGCCGACGCGAGAGAGACTGAGAGGCTGGCTGCACTAGGGTCGCCTCTTCGATGATTTTTCCCCGCCTCCCCGGGCGGGGAGGTGTCACAAGGTAGACCGGGGCAGTGCAGACAGGAGTATCAGCTCTCTCAGAGGCTTAAGGGGCCAGCCAGCGGCATCGGAGAAATAAATACTTGGACGTCAGACAGCAACAGGCCCATGGGAACCTTCAAGACAAGGGGGGCCTGCCGGGGTGGAGCGTGTTGGGCCGGGCCCGGCCCGGCCCTGGGAATCCTACCGCGCGGGTGCCCTACCTGTCAGACTGAGTGACGCAGAGAAAATTTCAAAGCCAAATACACCCAGGATCAAATCACATCAGGCTCAGAGGTACACGATCTGTGTCGCAGCGACTGGGCACTTGGGGAAGCAGGCGTTCCAAATGTTCCTGAACCGGCCCGGGGTATCCTAGCGCGCCAGTGCCCTGCCTGCCAGAAAAAGGGAAGTAGAGAAAGTTGCAAAGCCCAATACACCTAGGATGAAATACACATCAGGCTCAGAGGTACACGATCTGCATCGCAGCCACTGGGCACTTGGAGAAGTAGGTGTTCCAAATGTTACACACACCACCGCCACTTGACATCCGCATTTGGGGAGAGCAAAACCAAGGTCGTGACAGTCGCAGGGTCAAGGTTCCAGAGGTCAGAGACATGGGGCGGGTGGGGGCAGGGGTACAGGGGCTGGGAGGTGGGGGCCGGGCTGGCAAGAAAATCAGCGAGTAAGGGTGGTAAGCAAGGAGGCAGGCACCAGGGGCAGCAAGTGTGCCGCGAGCTCCCCCGGGAGCCTGTCCCTCGCTCCCGCCCTCGCTCTGGCCCGCCTCTGCGGGAGCAATCTCCGGCCAGCAGGCCGCGCGGCTCAGCATGACCAACAACGACGCACTCCCACCCAGCAAGCAGACCTCCGGGGACTCCATCTCATCCAAGGAGGCCAGATATCATCCCTTGCCGCTCCGGCTACCGAGCACCAGAGGCTCACCGTATGAAAGCGGCCACTAGGTGGAGCTCTAGGACCTCCTCCAAAATCACCAGTGGCCTCGGAGCTCGGAGCTCCCAGCTCTCAAGAAGGAGATGTTGAACCCACTGCAATCAGGAAATATTGGACTAAACACACAGCTACTTCCTCCTACTTCCAACAAAAGAAAACTTTCTCTTTTCTTCCTCTTCTTCTTCTTGTTCGCCCCGCACTTCAGAGCCAATATTCATTAGAAAATTTCTCACGTCTGCACTCTCTGCTCTCCATAACATTTGTGAGGACAACAATATGCAGTGTCTCAACTATTGTGAATGTGCTACTCACATGTTTCGAAACTCTAATATTGTTATTGCTTATGAAAAATTAAGGCAAGCGGGAGCTGGGGAGATAGCTCCGAGGCACAAGTGCCTGCTGGGCAAGTGCAAGGTCGTGAGTGTGAACCCCGGTCCCACAAAAAAAAAAAAAAAGAATTACACTGAGGTCACTCAGGCAAACTGAGGCCTTACAGTGGCTCTAATCCAATCTAAGTAGTGTCTTCTAAGAAGGAAGCTGGATGTGCAAAAAAAAAAACACCCCTAACACACTTAAGGATGAAGGCCATGGGAAGAAGGGCAAGGCACTGTCTAGAAACCAAGAGGAGCATCCTCAGAAGCAACTCATCCAATCCTGCCAGCGCTGTAACCTTAATCTCTCAAGCTCCTGAACTGTGAGCAAAGTAGCCGCTGTTGATTCAGCCTCCTGGGCTCTAATATTTTCAATAAGGGGTAATAAGAATATATTTCCATCCTTGGAGCCCGGCAGGATGGCTCAGTGTTCTAAAGCGCCTGCTTAGGAAAGCTTGGGCAGCTGCAGGGACTGCGGTTCGATCCCTGGCACCACATGCTGCGCCAGCCCTGCCCTCAGGAGCAGGCTGAGCCAGACATAAAAACAAACAAAAGTTCTGAAACAAGAAAAAAGTAATGAAATAAAAATTAAAATAAAAAAGAATATACTTTCTTCCTATTTTCACTGATTCTCAACAATATTTAGAAAATTAATTAAACATTAATTAATTAAAATTAAATTAAATATTTCAAAACAATATTCTGGGCCCAGCTGGATGGCTCAGTGGTCTAAAGCACCTGCTTAGGAAAGCTTAGGTGGCTGCAGGGACTGTGATTTGATCCCGGCACCACATGCTGCGCCAGCCCTGCTCTCAGAGCAAGCTGAGCCAGCCATAAAAATAAATAAAAATAAACAAAAGCTCTCAAACAAGAAAAAAATAAAATAAAAAATTCTTTAAAAAAACCAACCATATTCCAAGATTCAAAATTTTAAGTTTATAAAATTTATGAACAGCAAAAGACAGTCATGAATTCCCCTCAAACTTCTTCCCCCCACATCAAAGGGTTTTGTTTTGTTTTGTTTTGTTTTGTTTTTGTATTTTTAGGGAAAGGTCTACAGGGTGTTCACGGCCTCACTACTAGATTGGATTCACTGTGATCAGCCTGTTTACAACCTCCCAAGAGCTGGAATCACAGGCATGCACCACCATGCCCAGTCTCAACTATCTCAGCATGCCCCAGGGGCACGGTGCTGAGCTACTTGGCTGGCCTTTCAGACTTTCTTTTTTTTTTTTTTTTGTTAGAATTTTATTTTATTTTCTTGTTTCAGAACTTGTGCTTGTTTTTTTTAAAATTTATTTTATTTTATTTTATTTATTTTATTTTGTCTTTTTGAGACAGGGTCTCGCTATGCAGTTGAGGCTGGCCTTGAGCTCACTTTTGTAGCCCAGGCTGGTCTCGAACTCGCACCAATCCTCCTGCCTCAGCCTCCCGAGTGCTGGGATTACAGGCGTGAGCCACCACACCCGGCTTAAAATTTATTTTTATGGCCGCAGAACTTTTATTTATTTTTATGGCTGGCTCAGCCTGCCCTGAGGGCAGGTCTGGCGCAGCATGTGGTGCCAGGGATCGAACCGCAATCGCTGCAGCTGCCTAAGCCTTCCTAAGCAGGCCCTTTAGACCATTGAGCCATCCTGCTGAGTCCCTTTCAGACTTGCTTATGTTATCATTCTTGTCATTTTTTGAAGCAGTTCTGAAAGTTAATCTTTTGTGTCTTTACAAGATGGAATTTTTAAAAATGCAGTGAGTGGTACTACAGAATGCTATCTAACAAAAAGGCAAACCCATGAAAATATGATGATGTGTCTCATCCACTGGACATGGCACCATGTGTCTTGTGGTTTTTCCCCAGAATCAAAATGACCCTTCAGAACATCAAGGCAGCCACAAGAGTGTAGCTAAACCTACCTGCCAAATCTAAATTTTGAGAGCTATTTCAGAAAGTGGCAAGGAAGATAGGTTCTTGAAGTTAGGTGAACTATTTTAAGGATTAATGGCTTCTGTATTACATTATTTGCTAGTGCTGTTTAAGGCAAATAACATTTTGTGTTCCTTGAGCTATCAATTAGTGAAAGTCACGTTTGTCTCCATATGTAACAGTGGATTTTTCATTGTTGTACAACTACTTTTTGCTTCATATACTTTGACATTCTGCTGTTAGATTCTACTTGTTTGTGTACTTATTTTTTAATGAATATTTATTTTATTTTATTTATTATTTTTATTCTTGTTTTAGAACCTTTGTTTGTTTATTCATTCATTTTTATGGCCGGCTCAGCTTGCCCCGAGGGGAGGGCTGGCGCAGCATGTGGTGCCGGGGATCGAACCGCGGTCCCTGAAGCTGCCCAAGCTTTCCCAAGCAGGCGCTTTAGACCACTGAGCCATCTCGCCAGGCCCCTGTTTGTGTATTTATTTAGTACAGGGTCTCACTATGAAGCTCAGACTCATAGTGATCTACTGTCTCAGCCTCCTTAGTGCTGAGATTTCAGGCATGTGTCACTACATTCAGTTTCAGCGGTTGGTATGGCTTGCCCAGGGTTCTGGGGGCCAACATGGCAGATGGTATAGGGGAGCAAACCTGGGTCCTTGCACTTGCTAGGCAGGTGCTTACTCAGAGCTATCTCCTCAACTTTACTGTTAGATTCTTATACACTAAGGATTAGTGTAGCTCCCTCAATGAAAATGATCCTTTTATTTGTACATAATGCTCTTTGTCTCTAATAATTCCAAAGTCATTTTTGTTTGCAATTTATACAGTTACTCCAACTTTATTTTATTAATGTTAACATGGTCTGCCTTTCTGTTCCTTGACTTTCAATATAACTTTTAAATGTTTTAACAGTTCCATGGTATATTTTCCCTACCTACCACTCACCCACATAAAGTGTACAATTCACTAGCCTTTAGCATGTTAAGTTGAGAAACCATCATTACAGTAAAATTTTACATGCTTTTACTATACTATAAAAATTCTAGGAGAGCCGGGCGTGGTGGCGCATGCCTGTAATCCTAGCACTCGGGAGGCTGAGGCAGGAGGATTGGTGCGAGTTCGAGACCAGCCTGGGCTACAAAAGTGAGCTCAGGACCAGCCTCAACTGCATAGCGAGACCCTGTCTCAAAAAGACAAAAAAAAAAAAAAAAAAAAATTCTAGGAGGCCCAGCAGGATGGCTCAGTGGTCTAAAGCACCTGCTTAGGAAAGCTTGGGTGGCTATAGGGACCCCGGTTCAATCCCTGGTACCACATGCTGTGCCAGCCCTGCCCTCAGGGCAGGCTGAGCCAGCCATAAAAATAAATAAACAAACAAAAGCTCTGAAACAAGAAAAAAAAAGTAATTCTTTAAAAAAAATTCTACCCCTTACCAATCACCCATCATATGTCACATCTTGAAAACCATGGATCTATTTCCTCTACCGATGGATTTGCCTGTGCTGAACATTTCATAGACCTTGTCATTAGGAATTAAACTGATAAGAACAGATACTACACTTGATCTTAGCCAAAAGGCCAAGAAGCGATTGTTAGGAATTAAGTAGTTTATGTTGTCTTTTATAAATAGCATCTTTCACAGCATATTTTCAAATTTTATCCATGTTATAGCAGGTAATGGTGCTTCATTCCTTATTTCTGGTACAGAATATTCCATCATATGAATATATTATTTATTCATTAAGGTTTATGACGGTTTGGATAACTCTCATTTTTTTCAATATAGTTTCTTGTGTATGTTCCAATTTTCCTTATGCATATATTTAGAGGTGGGATGCTGGGTTATGGAGTAGCTTTCTGTATAAATTCTCGAAGAATTACCAGTGTTTTCCCCATTAACCATTGGGGAAGTTCTCTCACCTCCACTATAATTTCATTTCCACAGCCTTTCCTCACTTACCATTGTCTATTTATTATAGTCATCCTAGTGAATATGAACTCTCTCACTGTGGTGTTTTCATTTTCCTGGAGAATTATCATATGATGTTATAATAAATAATGACATTTTTAGTTATTTGTATAAATTTTCCTTGGGAAATGCCTAATTAACATCCTTTACCCATTTTTAATTTTTTTTTATCTTTTATTTTTGTATCTCACTAATTCCAGACTCAGGGTCCTTACCAGATAGTCATAATTTTCCCTCTTTCTGTGGTTTGTTTACATTGTATGTTTTGCAACAGAAAGTTTTAAATTTCAGCAATGTGTTGTTTTTCTACTTTTATTCTACTGCTTGGTCTCTTGGTGATATAGGGGGAAAAAAAAGCCAGTACCTAAAGATGTACATGTATGGTTTCTTTGAACGTCTATATCTAGTTCTGTACTTTAGGTCTTTTATTACCTGGAGTTAACATTTGTATATGATGCGAGGCAAGGATCCAACTTCATTTACCTGGATGCGAATATGCAGTTGTCTTCTGTTTATTCTTTCCTCATTGAAAGGTCTTGGTATCCTTGTGGGAAGATTGGTTCACTGTAAATGTGAAGGTTTATTTCATAACTTCCTACTTTATCCTTAAACAATTGGAATTGTTGGCTTACTTGTGTTTTAGGCACAATCCTAAACATGAATTCCCAGGGCCTGGAGGGATGGCTCAGTGGTCTAAAACGCCTGCTTAGGAAAGGTTGGGCGGCTGCAGGGGCCGCGGTTCAATCCCCGGTACCACATGCTGCGCCAGCCCTGCCCTCAGGGCAGGCTGAGCCGGCCATAAAAATAAATAAATAAAGAAAAGTTCTGAAACAAGAAAAAAAAAAAAGTAATAAAATAAAAAATTCTTTAAAAAACAAGCATGAATTCCTTAACACTGTAGGGTGAGCACCACTCCCACTCACATTTTACAGATGAAGTAGCTGAGATAAGAGTGACTACCCTTATGCAATTAGTGACAGAGCCAGGGTATCAACTGGGGATGAATTGAGAGCCCAGGCTGCAAATCATACCGAGGTGTGGTAGCCCAGGCTTGTAAGGAGATAGATAAGGCATGAAGATGGCACGCCTGAGCCCAGCCCGAGCAAACTAAGCACTTTCACAGTTCTCGTCTACGAAAAAAACCAAAAACCAAACCAAACCAAAACACATGGGGGTGGTTTGCTTATTCCGAAGACCCAGGTTTAATTTCAGTATCACAGAAAGATTAAGAAAAAAATTAAAAGAGCTAGAAATGAGAACTTTAGAATTCTATTTAGCAGTGCACTTTAAATGGATGATTCGCTGAAAGTCACAACAGCGTAACGTCTCGCTAGACTTGCTTTCACTGAATTTGAGAAAGAGACCTGTCCTTTTGGGTCGAAATTCCTCTTTCACCGGCCGGGACACACCACGGCCTCGGTCTCCAGATCCGGATCCGCGCAGACTTGAGCCGGTGGGCGCGCCCAGCGGGGCTGAAGCCGCGCCAGGAATCTGCGCTCTCGCGAGAAAACGCGTTGTTGCCTGGGTAACCGCGTCGCGGTCGCTGAAGTTGGCGAGTCGAAGTTTGGGCTTTGGGGTGAGTTCCTTCCCGGACTCCCGACCAAAACCAGCCTTTTGTGAACTTCGGTCTGACTAACCCTAGATCTCTCCCTTTGACAGAGACGCAGCGTCCCGGGGAAACCACTCCCGTCGCTGCATCTTCTCGCCCAGGAGCAAGAATATAAGTAAGAACCTCGGCTTTTGCCTGCTGGGGCTCCTCAGGAGCGTCCTCCCGGGACCCGGGGA
Source organism: Myocastor coypus (assembly GCA_004027025.1). Lineage (NCBI taxonomy): Eukaryota > Metazoa > Chordata > Mammalia > Rodentia > Myocastoridae > Myocastor > Myocastor coypus. Next base: position 4,690 of record PVJA010050745.1, on the reverse strand, counting down.
CCACACTGCTTCCCTAAACTGTCCTTTCCCGGCTCCGCTGTCCTTGGCCTCAGAAATTTCATTCTGAGAGGGTGCCGGGAACAGCTGGCGTCTGGAGCATCTCGCTTTTTGCAGGTTCCCAGAGTTGACGTTAGATGGTTCCCCCCACCCCCCCAGGACCAGGGATTGAACGCAGAACCTTGTGCTTGCCAGGCAGGCGCTTATGTGACTGAGTTATCTCCCTGACGCTGTTACATGATTTTCTTTTAGCTTTTTCTAAATTAAAACCATGTTTCTCAGGGAAAGCAGAGTATACGTTGGTGCTGGAGTTAGGACTACTTCCCCTCTGTATCTGTCTTCAGGATCCCTCCAGCTGACCCGAAAACAAAGAGATGAAAAAGTTTTTATCTGTTGCTCTCATTCCCTTTCGAGTTGTTTAAAACAGCAGTGTCAGTTTGGCTCTTGCCCATCCTGTTATCGTTACTTTCCCTTATTCCCACCTTTTCTTCTCTCATGTTTTTGCAGTTAGCATAATTTGTTCCAGTAAATTCACTCTTCTACCTTTTCATTTTCCTCCCTCCTTCACTGGACTGTAAGTCCTACAAAGGTATTTGCCATCTTGTAAACTATTACAAAAATTATATATCTATATGCATATTTATATATATGCAATACGATTTATTTGTAATTTAAAATAGAGTAGATAATTTAACAATTGGAAAACAATCTGGCAGTTCCTCTGAGAGTTATAGAATTATGTGATCTCTGCTCTATTCTAGTAGATTGTAAGTAGACAGTGGTTATCCTGTTACCTGTACTCTTGAGTTATACAAATCTGAAGCACATGAACAGACTGACTTTTTAGCTCTCCCTAACCCTTCTACAATGCCGTATGGCATGCAGAAGAGTACAGTTGTCATCCTCGTAGGCAAGAGTGTGAGTTCACAGCACATGCTTTATTTTCTTTTTCTTGTTTCAGAACCTTTGTTTGCTTATTCACTCATTTTTATGGCTGGCTCAGCCCATCCCAAGGGCAGGGCTGGTGCAGCATGTGGTGCCGGGGATCGAACCGCTGTCCCTGCAGCCGCCCAAGCTTTCCTAAGCAGGTGCTTTAGACCACTGAGCCATCCTGCTGGGCCACAGCACTTGCTTTAGTATTAAGCATACTGGGATATTCTATTAGTCAGTGGAACACAGCATTTCCCAAGAAACTCAATCCTCTGCTACAGTTCAGCTTCTTCACATAGTTAAAGAAAATGATCTCTATTTGAGAGACTAAAGCAGATTCCAGTGACTCAGTGTGCATCTGCCTAAACAGGTGCTTTAATCCTCTATTTGCTGGCCCTCCGTTGTGCAAATTGAACTCTTGTGAATGTGTATGGTACTCCGAATTGAGACCGGAGCTCCTGGAACTGTTTTTTCTTTTGCATCTGCTGAGTGTCTCTCTCTCTCTCTCTCTTTTTTTTTAAAGAATTTTTTATTTTATTTATCTTTTTTTTTCTTGTTGCAGGAACTTTGTTTGTTTATTCACTCATTTTTATGGCCGGCTCAGCCCACCCTGAGGGCAGGGCTGGCGCAGCATGTCTTGCCCGGGATCGAACCGCGGTCCCTGAAGCCACCCAAGCTTTCCCAAGCAGGCGCTTTAGACCCCTGAGCCATCCCGCTGGGCCCACTGAGTGTGTCTTTTGGGTTGCTTGTTTCTTTATGTGATTCGTTTTTGTATTAAAGTCATCTTTAGCAGGTTTTTCTCTTTCTAAGAGAGTTCCATGTACTCTGCATGAGAAATATTCCCATAAAGTTTTGAGTTTATCCTCACTAAGTTAGACATCCGTTGTTTTCAGGCCAGTTTTCTTCTGTGAAACGTTGGCGAGTTTGGGCTGGTGCCTGTTCCTGCAGTGCCCCTCGCCTTCTTCCTGCTTACCCAGAGTTGTAGATGGCGCGGTGCTGCGTTTCACGCGCCGGCTACCAGCCCCTCAGGCATTTTGGCTCTGTGCTTGTTGCTCTCACTTTGAATGTTCTTTATCGCTAGTGTCAGGCATTCCCCTCCTAAGTCTGGGCGAAGCCTATTTCCTTTACTGTGCTTTCTCATGGGTTTGCAGTAAAAGAACAGTCCTCATCTTGTCAACTGTATAGATTTAAAGCTTTAACTTGTCCTGATCTAGAAGAATTGTGTTGTAAGTGCAATGCTAAGCCTTATATTTTGATCTAGAAACCGTAAGATAGTACAAATACTTCTTAAAATATCAGACGCTCTTCAGAAAAGTGGCTTAGCTGCTTTCCTTTCCTGTGGTTGTGGCGGTGTTACTCCTGAGTCCCATACCTAAGAAGAAAGGATTCCTCAGCATGTCTCTCTGTGTCGTTCATAAATGTGACCTCGCAGTCAAAGAAAAAAGTTACATAGTTCCGAAGATGTTTAGTATTGATCTTTAAAAGATGAAAAGGAGACTCCTTCTCAGTTGCTCCCTGTTGTCCTGGTTGGTTGGTTTCCTCTGTCACCATATTGTTGCTTTCTGCCACCATGAACTGCTGCTCTCTGCCCTGTTCCACTCAGCCTTGGAGCCAGCCAAATATGGACTGAAAGCTCCAGTAGCTACCAAATATTAGAAAGCTACTATGAGAAAAATACTGACAATGATTTTGCCTGAGGTACCAGGTGAATTCATGAACAGGGTGCACGACTGGAGAAGTATGAAGATGTAGCCTTAAAGAAATAAACACACAACCATCTTTTTAAAAAAAGAATAAAAATAAAAGATGAAAAGAGGACTTGACCAAAAAATAAAAACAGAGTTCAGTATGTTATTCTAATGTTAATTCATTAGAATATTGTGGGAATGTGCAAGATGATGATTATAAAGGTTATATAGACATAAACCTGTTCCTGCTCCTTTGCTGTGGAAACAATACAAAAGTGTACATGGACTATAAATGAAAATTAAAAAGGAGTATCAAAAATAAAAGTAGTTAGACCATGGTGGTTAGGATTATAATTCATTTTTTCCTTTAAAGAAAATTCCTCTCAGACTTCAGAGGTCCTGAGTTTGATTCCTGGCACCAAAAAGAAAAAAAAATCCCTTTAATGATATTGTCACTCATGCAGGCTTTGACAAGCCCAAGTGAGCAGTAGTAGTATTTTTTTTTATCTTAGATTCCAAGTAGAATGGCAGATGGAAGTCAAAGGAACCCCCTTTATCTCTAATGAAGCTGCTAATGAAATAAGTGGCTCAGCTGCTGGCACCCACCTGTGCACAGAGCTCTGTGTTAGCTCTCTAGTCATCAGTGTTGGCAGGGCTGTGTCTGCAGCAGGCCCAGAATTCTATTCTGTGAAGATCAACCAAGCCCAAGAGGATGACGCATTGGACTGTGTGGACTCACCCAGTGTACTCGTCCTGACTTATTAATCAGCTAAGTTATTCCACTTGAAGTGAACAGTAGGCCACAGGAAGCCCAGTACTTGTATTGTTGGTCTTCCTACCACAAAGAAGGAAGAACCGTGGGGGTTTGGAGACATGTTCTCATAGCCGGTTTGTTTTTTAGTAAGAGTGCTATGTGTATGTTTTAATGTTTGTTGATTAGGTTACTTTTCGTATGTAATATGAAATTTTATATTGTAAGTTACATATTACAATTACCTTGTAATATGTAATTGTTGAAGTTTTTTTAGGATTTCATTATAACACAATTTATTTTCTACTTTTAGGCGTTTAAATGCAGAATTAGAAGCAAAAGCAGCTGATCTCATTCAAAAATCTGAGGAAGCAATAGTAAGTAGATGAATAATTAGTAATTCCATAGAAGTGCTAGTTTAAATTTTTAATTTGACATATAGCATGCACTCAAAACAGTTCTCAAAGTATAAATATTCAGCTCAACATAGCCTGAATATACTTGCAGAGACACAGCTATGTGTATGTGTAACTGTCTGGTTTGCTAAGCATATATATATATATATATATATATATATTTTTTTTTTTTTTTTTTTTTTGTCTTTTTGAGACAGGGTCCCGCTCTACAGCTCAGGCTGGCCTTGAGCTCAGTTTTGTAACCAAGGCTGGTCTCAGACTCTCACTGATCCTCCTGCCTCAACCTCCCGAGTTCTGGGATTATGCAGTTTTTGATAAATATGCTAAGAACACTCGATGGGGACATTCTTTTCAACAAACAGTGCTGGCAGAACCGGCTATCAACGGCAAAACGACAAAGCTGGACCTGGGCTTTCACAATATTATAAAAATCCTCCCAAAGATAAAGAAGCAAACATATCAATAGCAAAACCATACACTGATGTACACAGGATGAATCAGATATTGGTCTTAAGAACCTTCAAGGGGTTCAGCATATTGATTATAGCACAATGTAACGCTAAAATTATGTTTGGAATACGTGTCACTCTTGTCTTTTTGATATATACTGCTCCTTGTGTAAACTCAGTTACTGTCATTCTATCAAGAGTAGTACTTGAAAATAAGAGACTGGGCCAAATACCATATTCTTGAAAGGGTACAATCTTGTATTTCCAAATATCTGTGTCAAAATTGTGTAACTGCTTATATCACATTGTATGGAAAGTTATTAGAATATCAATGATGGCCAGAAAATATCATTTCCAAGCTAAGTCAAAGATATTTGATACTCAGAAAGCCAGTGATGATAAGCTCAAGTACCTATGTTACAGAGTAATAGTATCACAAAGCTTTTCTGCGGGAGGGCT
>PVJA010050744.1:0-13140 GCA_004027025.1 Myocastor coypus | reverse complement strand
GGCTGGGAGTCAGGTCTGGACTCTGTTCTTTGCTTCTTTAAGATGCTAGTTTCTAATCTCTACTGTGTGTGTGTGCGTGTATGTGTGTTATATTGTGGAAAAGGAAATGGATTTATATATTAATCGCTGAGGTCCTGACGCCTGCCTAATTTATGTGTGATAAATTAACTCAAATGAATAAAAAATTCTTAAACATTTAATAGAAAATATAGGAGTTTGTGTAAACTCAGATTATGCAGTGGTTTCTTAGTCATGATATTTGTCTTAGTTACTTTTCTCTCCTTTCTTGGGCAAAAAATACACAATGTCCTAAATTGAGTAAAGTATTATTTAACTCATAGTTCATGGAGGTTTGAGTCCATACTCAATTGGTTCTAAGGCAGAGAGACGCAGAACAGAAGACAACAGTTCATGGAGGTGGAAGACAGCAAAATCAGCCAGAGCAAAAGGTGCAGCGCGAGGGCAATCCTTTTTCCCTCTCTTACGTTTGTGTGCAGACAACCTGCCCTAGGGAGGGTGTAGCACTCATATTCAAAATCCCAGCAGTGGTCCATCCATCAATCCCAAATTCTAGAAGCCCACCCCCATGTAACTGCAGTAGGCTTTCAGGGGACATCTAGACACATACCATAACAATATCCAAATTAGAGTCAACATAAGAAAAAAAAACTGACATCACCAAAATTAAAAATATTTGTGTGGCAAATAACATTAAAACAGTGAAAATTCAGACCACAGAATGGGAAATTATTTATAAGTCATATCTCTGATGTGAAACTAGCGGTGAGAATATAGATATTAAAAATTCTTAATATTCAGTAGTACAATATAAGTAATAAAAAGAACCCAGTAGAAAATGTGTAAAGGATTTGGATAAACCTTTTCCCAAATAAGATAAGCAAAAATCTAATAAACACTTTAAAAAGATGCTGAACATTGTTAATCATTTAGGGAACACAAATCAAGCTTAAAATGCAGTATCATTTTATATCTAGTGGGAAGTTAAATATAAAAATAACAGTAATAAGAGTTGTTTGTGAGGACGTACAGAACTTGGAAACCTTGTAACACTGCTAATGAGAATGTAAAGTGGTATAGCCATTTTGAAAAACAGACTGGTAGTTCTTCAAAATGTTAAACATGAAATTACCATGTGACCTAGTATTTAAACTCTTGGATATGTATTTCCAGAGAAATGAAAACATGTACATATAAAATTTCATATACCAACATTTATACTGTCATTATTCATCACAGCCAAAAATGTAAACCACTTGTGTTCATTAAGTGAAACATAGATGAATGAAGTTTATATCCATAAAGTAGTTTGTTATTTGCTAATAAAAAGAGAAGTATTGATGGAGACTGCAAGGTGGATGAACCTTGAGAACAGATGCTAAGTGAAATAAAAAGAACACAGAATGCTATCAATTATTTGACTCTGCTTACATAAAAAGTTCACCTCAATGAGTCCAAGAGGAGAAATTGTATGGTGCTTGCCAGGGTCAAGAGGGAGGGAGAGTGTCTTAGTTACTTTTTACTCATTGCTGGGACAAATACCCGACACTCAAAATGACGGAAGGCAAGGTTTATTTAGCTCACAGTTACTGGAGGTTTCAGTCCATATTCAGCTGGCTCTGAGGCTCAGTGGCACACGGCAGAGAGCAGCAGTTCATGGTGGAACAGCAACAATGGCGACAGAGGCAACCGACCAACCAGGGGAGCAGAGAGCAACAGCACGAGTCTGTCTTTCTGTCTCTCTTTTTAAATTACATCAGGCTCTCTGCCTTAGCCTATCGTCTCAGGCCACACCCATAGTCTCAGCACTACTCAGACCATAATCCCAACAGTAGTAAAACACATAATCCCAGGGGATCATCATTCAAGTCTCAAACTCTAGAAGTACCCGGCATGATTGCATGAGGCTTTGGGAGGACAACTAGGCATAAACCGTAACAGAGAGGGAAGGAAGAGCAACGGCCAATGGGTATAGGGTTTCTTTCTGAGAAGAAAAAAAAAAAATTCTAAAACGAGAGAGTGATGATATTTGTGTAACCCTGTAAATAATACCAAATAGTGCCATTGAACTATGTACTTTTTTGATTCTTAGGATCAAACCCAAGGCCTGGTATATGCAAGTATGCACTACACCACTGAATTATATCCCAGCTTGATTGTATAGTCTCTCAGGGTGAATTTTATGGTAAATAAAATATATCTCAATACACTGTAGCAAAAGAAATAGGGAAGACCTTGGGCCCTGAGTAGGTGGCGGTATTGAGTCTTCCCAGAGACATTCCCCATGCCACAAGGAAGCAGAGTAACTTAGCCTTTGAAGTGTATTGCTAGATTTCATTATGTTGCTTAGAGACTCTTGCCCTGAAATGTCCTGAAGAATTTGCAGTACTAAATTTAGAAAAAATTAATGCAAAGCCTGAATAGGAAGAAATCCTCTACAAGGAAGGTGTTTTGCTCATGGAGCCCCTTCTGATGTGACAGGTAACACAGAGAGCCAGTATGGTTGGAGCGATGCGGAAGAGAGGTCCTCACAACAGAACTGCAAATTTCATTACTGTGGGTGTCTTTGCTGATTATTCTGATGAAAGGCATGAGCCTCTATCTCTCAGTCCAAATGAAGATGGACACTGAGGAACTGCCAGAAGGTGACAGCATTCCAGCTGGTTGGCACAGCTTAAGGAATCTGGAGTGAAGACTTAATCAGCAGCATATAGTCATCCATGCTCTCTGCTGCTCTCCAGGTCAACCTGAAGAGGCCACCACCTGGCATTTTGGGGACTGAGCTGATGAGATATTATTACCTGCCCATCTTCATTTTTAAGAATAAAAAGAAATTTAAATGAATGCATGCAGCGATCCTTGCTTTTAGCTTTCAAATTGAACATGGAGATTGGCAACTATTTGCAGGGTGGGGGGATGGAGAACCGCATGCTCACAGCACATCTGCTTGTCCTTGGGGTTCTGTGCCCAACTCCTTCTTGTCTCTGTTGTCTTGGAAATTTTCCCTAGTTTCACATTCTGTCATGCTGCTCTAATGAGTGCTGCCTAATTTCTTCCTCAAATACAAATTTGAAACTTGCTTCCTTGATGAAAAATCCACAGTGACTATTTTGAACCACAGGGTAAAGCACAAAGTCTCTTTGCTTGATTCAGGTTTCTCATGCAAATGACCATTGAATTCAGGACCATCTCCTGTCATACATACATCCTGAACCCCAAACGCACTTCAAGAGTTTAAGAAATGTTTGTATCTGACTTCCTTTACCTTCAGTATTTTCATTCATCTTTGAGGGCTCAGCTTCCACTTGCCTCTGCTAGGAAGGCTTTCTGATCCCTCCACACAGGATTAAGTGTGCCATCTGTGGTGTTCTGACAGTGCTGTGCTGTCCTCTCTGCCTGAAATCCTTTGTGTACACCTGGCCGCCCGCCCTAGGATAGGTGCTTAGTCAACGCGATATTCTCAATCCCTGGCTCAGGGTCTTGCCTGCAACGAACTCTCTCTGTCGGTGTACACTATCTGTGCGTATTTCTATCTATATTTTAAATGAGGAGGATGGGCTGTAAATGTGGAAAAAATATAGGCTTAGATGATGCAATTCAGGTTGGGGAAGAGTGCAAGTAGAAATTTGTACCTTTTATTTTTCTTCATTTTGCACCAAAAATGAAGGAAGGCATTGAGAAGTGTCAGAATCATCCTGAGCCTCTGTGATTTGAAAATGTTGGTCTTCCCAGGAAATAAGATTAGCTCATTATCTTATTAACTTCTGACTGGAGAGGGAATATCACACTGAAATTGTATTATCTTTCCAATATGACAAGTTGGTAGCAGCCTGGGATTTTGAAAGATGCTTTGTTTTCTTAGCAAGAAATTCCACCAATACAAATGCATATCCATGGAGAGGAATTCCATTTTAAAAGATCCTTGAAGGCAGAAACCATGTGTGTAAAATTGCTTTGTGTGCATGATAAATCCCAATGGTTGATAAAGGTATCCCTACACTAGGATCAGATCTCACCAGACATGTTGGAACAGTTAAAATTTTAACTGTTCTGCACAATAATTGTGCTTGATCAATCTTCTTTTTTCTCCCAAGAGAGTCTTTGAAATGCAGATAACAATCCCAGCATGCTTATAGCAACCACCATTTTTAATGTCCTTCAACTTCTATTACAAATTCTATGTTTGATCAGATTGCACACATTACAACTTTGTTTTTCAAAGATAAGAGAAACTATATTGAGATTTTTAAGCTGTCTTCTTATTAGACAAGTACTTCAGTTGCAAGCTGGAAGACATCTATATTCTTGAAATAAATTACTTTCTTTCTAAGCATGCAATGTATATAATATAGTGAAGGAAGGAATGAGTGTGAAGTCTGCGACATTGGTTAAGCCAAATTCTTTCGCCGCTTCAATTAAATTTGGTCTCAATTCCATCAAGTAAGAAATAGGTGGGGGACATGGGCTATGAAAGGTTGAGAGTAGCTGCAAGTATGGCCTAAGTGGTAGAGAACACGCAGCTTTCCCTGGCTCATAAAAGGCCCCTGCCATGTACTGGAGCAGGACTTAGCATGCACCAGGCAAATGTGGAGTATGACTGTACTTGATGTCTTTCAAACAAACCTCCCTGTATATTGTGCTTCTCAAAATTTTTGATCGATATTGGTACATAAGGAATTTAGAATTTTATTTTATTTTAGCAGTCTTAGAAATTTAAAATCTTAAATTTCCTAATGACCATCATTACCACTTTGCAGGGTGAATACCTGTAAGCACTAGTTGTATCGACAGAGGAAGTTGAAGGAGTTTGCTGGCTGAGCCCTTCCCTGGAACATCAGAATTCTACAGTTGTGGGAAGGTGAGGCCTCAGAGGGCAAACAAGCTGGTCCCAGACTTACTTGCAGTAATTCTTTAGCTCAAAGTCATGACAATTTACACTTGAGAAATGACATTCTCTTTATGTATGTACTGCAAGTTTTCCCATTCTGTTTTCTACGGCGAGCACAATAAACAGGTGGCCAGAAAACAAGTGTTAAGAGCACAAAAAACTGTAGTCGCTCTAAAAGATCCTTGCGCGGGGTTAAATTCTGCCCAGGGTGATGAAGCAAAGCCAGGCTAAAGAGCGGAGGAAGGGTGGGAAGGAGGGTGGCCCTGAAATTTTTCAGGGCTGTGGAGGCAAGAGGTGAGGAAGAGCAATGGCTCAGCGTCTGCAAATGTCTTTGTCTGAGAGGAGAAGGAAGCAACGGTCGGAATGAGTGTTACAGGTGGCCGAATTAATTAATCCCAAATCCCGACACCCCAGACCATCTGGTGTTGGGATTAAGGGATCAGAGCTAGTTTGCTGGTAAATCCCAAATCTCTGACATAATTTGCATTCAACTTGGAGATGTTACAGATGGGACCCAGAGGGAAGGATTAAGAAAGTAAGGTGCTTGGGTGTTTTTTTTTCCCTCTGAGATAACTGACCAATCACTCTTGCTTTTCTCTTTAAAATAATAAATAATTACTTATTTATTATTTGCTGTCCCTTCCACTAGCCATCTTCCTACTTTTCTTTTTTTCCCCTCTATGCATCTGTCTTCCTCCTCCCTAGGATGTTTTCTCTCCTTTCTCTCTCCTCAACTCTTGAACTTTCTGCTAACGAGTTTCTTTGTACTCTAAAACATTTATTGTAACTATAAAAGTGAAAAATATTGTTAAGATGAATGTGAGAATATGAAAAATGAAAACAGCCATCATGAACAGCAGAAATGAAATAAACCATTTAATTTATTTTTTGTTATTTATTTATTTATTTATTTATTTATTTATTTATTTATTTATTTATTGTGGCCTGCTCCACCTGCCCTGTGGGCAGGGCTGGTGAGGTGTGTGATGTGGGGGATTGAACCACAGTTCCTCAACGCTTGCCTAAGCAGCTGCTTTAAACTGCTGAGCTATCTTTCTGGCTCCTATTTAATTTTAAAGTTTAACACTTATTTATTATTTTAAAGAGAAAAGTTACAATAACAAACAAAAATGACTTTTTTTTTTTTAGTACAGGGTCTACAGAGTCTCAGTACACAGATCACACTTGTAGTGGTCCTCCTGTTTGCAGCCTCCCACGCACTGGGATTACAGGTGTGCGCCACTATGCCCAGTCTCAATTACAGTCTCAGTGTGTCCTGGGCTCAGGGCCAGCACTGCAAGCCAAGAATTAAAACCCAGTCTCTGCGCCTGTCTACACAGATCCTGTAGTCTGCTGAGCTATCTGGCTGGCCCTACAAAATGATCTTGAAGACCAGACTGACCCCATCCCTGTTGGAATCTGTCAGTGGGTGACAACATTTTGTTTTCCTGCTGACTGAACACTTAAGCCAAGCTGAGGACCACTAGATACTTTTAGTAATCCTGGCCATGTTTGTGGTGGACAAACATGAGACTTAAGGGGAAATTATATCAGGTGAATGTATTACATGTAAGGGTTTCAGAATTAAGCATGGGATGAGGCTGGTGGGGAAAAGAAAGTGCAGGGTGCAATTTGGGGTGTTACTCTCAATTTATTTGACATCATCTACCAACCCCAGAAATGGGCCCTGGTTAGTAAACAGGGACATTTATAATGTACAGGGTGTTGGAATCAGACAGTTTTTTACTTGGCCATGTACATGCTGCATATTAGGCTTTAGGAATGGTATTTCAATTTCCTAGGATTTGCTTCACTTTCTTAAAATTTTATGAGGAGAATGAGGTCTACTTCCAAGGGCTGCAGAAAATTTTTATTAAATATGTTGTATCTGGAATGATAGCTATTGTTATTATTTCTATGGAAAAAGAGTCTGTGTCAGTGCTTTGGTTCTACTCAAAATACTGTCTTAGTGAAATGATTACCAAAGCTTTTCCATTCTTTTAGAAGGAATGTTGTGTACGAGCACAAGTAAGGACGTGCCTGGCAGTTGTCTGGAGTAGACCAGCATGTATCAGAGCAAGGGTCAGTTGACTCGTCCTGTAAGAGCCATGCATTTGATGCTTGTGGGTCACATAGATCTTCCACAGTTCTCCCACACTCAACTACTCAGCCTTGAAGTTGTGTAGCAAAAGCCGTTATAAACATTATGTGGGTTGTGTCCCAGCAAAACTTTACTTAAATCTCCTGAAATAAGAATTACCTTTACTTGGCCTGTGTTATATAGAATATTATTTTTCATTTGATTTTTTTCAACCATTTAAAAGTGTAAAAACCATCTTTTAGGCAGTGAGCATGCAAAAACAGGTAGTTGTGTGGTCAGACCTGTGGGCTGTATGCAGGTTGTTGACCTGCGTCTTAGATCGGCAAGAAACCAAGACATAGGGTTGCTTCCTTCCTCCCAGGACACGTGAAGCCTCAAACATGCAGAGGGATCTTGTCACACAGCCAGATTCATCTTATAGCTGAGCAGCTGAGCTGGAATTAGCGCCTTGATCTTATAAGTCTGGTTCTAGTGACTTCTAGTTCCTGCTGTTTTTTTACTGACTTTTGTTGCTTCTTGCCTGAGTACCGCTTAATCTTGGCACTCATCTTGTTTGCTTCTCTAAGAATAGCACATTCCCAATCTGCTGTGTATTGATTTCTGTAGCAATCACCTTGCTTAGCAGAGAAGACAAACTCAGATGCCTCAGGCATTGTGAAGTTAGCAAGCCTTGCGCAGGGCCATGCAGAGGATAGAGAATGTGGCAAGCAGTAGAGCACAGCCACATCTAATAGCAGACTATTCCATCCAGTTCAGATCACTGGGGTCATCAAGAATGAGCCTAGGGATTCAGTCCTTCTGACATTTTTAGTAAAGTCTAGCAATCTGCTATTTAAGAATATTAGAACAATTTAAAAAATTATTTATTTATTTATTTGGTATAGGGTTTCTCTATACAGCTCAGACTTGCAGTGATCCTCTTGTCTCAGCCTCCCCAGTCACGCACCAGCATGTTTGGTTACAGTAATCGTCATGACATCTAGTACTGGGAATCAAACCCAGGTCCTTATGCTTGCCAGATAGGAACTTAGACAGTCAACCTGTCTCCCCTGAGCTAACCACTTTTTAAAAGCCTCTGATGAGCTTGGCATGATAGTGCACACCTGTAATTGCAGCACTGGGGAGGCTGACTCAGGAGGATCTTTGTGAATTTGAGGTCACCCAGGGCTACAAAGTAAGCACCCGTTCAGCTTGAACTGCATAGTGAGACCCTCTCTCAAAATGACAAAGACTGAAAAAGAAAAAAAAAAAAAAAAAAAAAAAAAGCCTGTGGCGACCCGTGAAGACATATCTAAGTTCCTGAGCCAATTTGCAGAAGTTCAATTTGTGATCTTTGCTTGAGATCAGCATTTCTTCATGGCACAACACATATGTGAACTATAAATTCCTTGCAAAAACTCTGGCCCTGTTTAAGGCATATATTTCTTAAAAAGATAACATGCAGAAATTTGTTCAGGGGCACGGCGGGATGGCTCAGTGGTCTAAAGCGCCTGCTTGGGAAAGCTTGGGCGGCTTCAGGGACCTCAGTTTGATCCCCGGTACCAGATGCTGCGCCAGCCCTGCCCTCGGGGCAGGCTGAGCCGGCCATAATAATGAGTGAATAAACACATAAAGGTTCTGAAACGAGAAAAAAATAAATAAATAAAATAAAAAATTCTTTTTTTTTTTTTTTTTAAAAAGAAATTTGTTCAAAAGGTGATGCTAACCTGGCCAGTAGTCTGGTAGAAGTAGCTAGACTTTATTTTCTCTCTTACTTATGGGGTTATTTTATTTGGAAAAAGATTCAGAAGAGACTCCCCAATTTTGCAGGGTATTGAACAGAGGTTGCTGAGTTTCAAACATGTGATTCCACAAAAGCCTCCTGGAACCTTGTGCTACTTTTCTTTTTCCAACTGACAGTTATGGCAGTTGAAAATGGATTTTGGTGTCCTTTGTCCCTTCTTGATTCATAGATACTCAAAACAACAGATCTTCTCTGTTGCTGCTTATTGCACTTTGGAGCCAAAGGGTAGGGGACCCTAACTTTGGTGGGGAAAACTAGTGAGGAGAACAGCACAAGGCACTGTAGAGGTACTGGTCACCAGAGAGGCCTGGGGCAGACAGCAACAGAAGTGGAAGTTTTCAGGTTGGGCTGCTCAGAAAAGTCTACATTCATGGGAATTGTCTGGTAATGTGTGGCTTTCTGGGCCTCACTGCCAGTGATCCTTGAGTCCATAGATCTGATGCCACATACAGGAACATGCATTTGAAAAAGTCTCACAATATTTCTGGACTTTGAACAGTGCTGCCTTGGGACATTGGCAGGTGGGGTGGAGGATGGGCGATGAGCGATGGGTCTCATGTGGACATGAAGCTCATGCTGACCTCTGGGGCTCTGCAGTCATAGCCTCCTTTGCCTCTCACACAGGACTTCTGCTAGCCTCTAGGAAACACTGATGGACTAACCCGTCAGCTTGTAAGTGGATGCAGGGCCAGTTTATTCACAGATCTTGACATCTGGTCCCTGGCTTCTACCTCTGTCCTAACTTAGGCAGAGGACACACAATACATGAGTGATGAAGTCATCTTGTGCATTTTAGTCCCAGCAGATGCCTCAGTGAGTGGAAGAACTGCCCACCTGAGCCCAGTCAGATTTAGGGTTATCAGAATCAGTAAGTGTTTAAGTTTTGGGATTGTTTGATAGATTGTAATAGATAACTGAAATATTGAGTGTAGCTGACATTTCATTTCAAAATAAGGCCAAATGGCTTCTATAGTGCTTTTTATTCATTAATTGTACTTGACATCTCCTCCCACCCCATAGTTGGCATTGTACTTTAACACCCCGAATCATGACTTGCTAATTTTAAAGCCTAGACTGTGGTCCTCAGAAGTAGAATCCATATTTGGAAATTTAGGAGGCTTTGTTCTGAACATCATCAGCAGCTCACTTGAAGCTTCTAAATAGAGTGTCATTATTCTACAGAGTAGAAAGCCTCCCTTCAGACACAGGACCCATGACACAATTTTTGTTTAGTAGGTCCTTGTGACTGGTGGTTTCCCAATATTTCTTCTTTCCAAATATTTGTTATATTGAGCATTGTTGGTACTTTCAAATCATACCAATCTTTCTTAGAAAATGGCTAAACCATCTTATTTTTGGCTTCATTTTTAGAGGTGCTTTTTGTTGTCATCTGCTGTGGTACTGCTCAGAGAGCCAAGAGATAATTTATTTTATTTTTATGTGAAGCTACCAAAATGCAAGTATCACTGACAATTCTTAATACTAGAGTTATTTCAACAAGTATTGACTTGGGTGACATTGCTATGTTTCAAGGACTGCAAAAAAATCTTTAACGTAACTCCTGTACATTTTTACTCAACTTAGTAAGTGCAAATTAAATAACAGCAACACAGCAGAGTCTTGGGGTCAAAGGTGTGCACATTTGGGAGGCTTTTGATTCATGTTGTCAAATTTCAAGAGTTATACCTATTTATTTTTGTTTCTGCTGTGTAAGAGATGGTGCATTTTCTTCCATCCTGCCAAGATTGGATATTTTTAGTGTGTGGAAACTTTAATACTTCTTTATACCACTGCTTGGCTATTATCCTGGTGCTTTCCTGGTATACAGAGAAACTTCAAAAATATCACAGTATCATTTCCTTTGTTCTCCCTAACAATGCCAATTGTACAAATGGCAGAGTATTATTTTATTTTATTTTTTTCTTACAAAAAAGGAAACAAAAACTCAGAGAAGTCAAATAGCTTACACAGTTCTATAGTTAGGAGAAAGCTCATAAAAGAACTTGGATTCTTTGGGTTTTCTTCAGAACTCTTGGGGATCTCTCCAATTCTGTCTTTGAGAGAGTAGCCTGTGGCCACAGAGACCTCTGCATCCTCCGTGGGAGCTTTAGCCCCTGGCACATCTGCTGGGCTTACTGTGGTATGCTGGAACACTATCTGGACTACCTTTGAGCGCACTCACTTTTCACTGGCTTTGAAAGTTAACAGATTTGGATTTTTTTTCTCCCACTGAAGAGGAAAATTAAGTTCTCTTTAAGAAAAGAGACAAAGAGTAACACCATAGATATTGTGACCTCAAGATAGATGAATAGTTTGAGGGAGGGGGAGGCCAGGGCCGGTAAAATTTGCTATGTGAGTTTTCTTTTTTTTTTCTGTATTTAAGACATGGTGCACAGGGTGTACAAGGTCTCACTACCTCGATCAGACTCGTAGTGATTCTCTTGTTTTCAGCCTCCCAATGTGTTGGCATTAGAGGCACACCACCACGCCCAGTCTCCATCGCTGTCTCAGCCTGCCCCATGGGCTGGGCCAGCACAGCGCATCAGGAATCGAATCCCGGCTACTGCGCTGTGCCTAAGCAGGTGCTATAGTCCGTGGACCTATCAGGCTGGCCCTCCTGTAGGCAATTGAGCTCCTGGTTGTGCCCCTCCTAAACTGCCAGTCGGCCCTGAGGAGAGTGTTAGTGAGTGCCCTGCCACCTGGCTTGGCAGCAAACTTTGCTAATGTAGTGGAAATGATAATTATTCCCAGCTTTGAATATTTCACATCGTGTGGTCTGCAGGGGTATTAAAGCTGATTAAACACATATGCTTTGGGTAGGCAGCAACTCCAGTCACATATGGAATGATCAGTCCTTCTCTTGCTCTGCAAGACAGAGAGACAGCAAGAGCAAAAAGATCAGCCAGGGCTGAGTTGGGGTTGGGAGACAGGGAACACGCAAGTTCAAATTCTGTTACAGAGGACAGGAGGTGGAGGTGGGGATGGGAGCTTAGGTTTTATTTCCCACATTTATCTGCAGAGAAAAGCTGAGAAATGCAAATTAGTTTTAAAAGTCTGTGATTTTCTTCTTGTAAAGCTAGGTATTTGATAGAGATGAACTTTGATAGAGATAGAGATGCCCATTAGCCTAAAATTTAGCGTCTGGGTACAAATGTATGGAGATGGGTCATGGATTATAAATTGGAAGAGTGAAGATATTTTACAGGGTGGGAGGAATGACTGGAATGTTCCCAGGTTCAATTCCTTTTTTTTTTTTTTTTTTTTTTTTTAAAATGCTTCCTAAAGTGGATGTTCTATTCTGTCACATTTCTCAATGCCAAGAGGTGATGTTTGTCTTGTTTGGAATCCTATGTTTAATTAATCACAGCTTGATTTTCCACACTGTTGGCATGAGGAAATATTAAGAAGCTACTAGAAGCATAGTTTGCTATAGTGAATCTGGAGAAAACACTTCTAAACAGCTCACTTCTCATCTTTCAGTCCCAGCAGGTTTCCCCAGCAGTGAAGGAGAGCAGAAGGAGAGAATGAATGGTGCCTTTAAGCATAGGTCAGCAGCATGGTTGTGTTGGTTAGACTTAGCCCTGGTCATTCTCTAGAACTATCTGGTTATTTTCTTTGGGCATATGTTCATAATATGTATTAACTCAGTGCTATATCTTTAAAACAAAATTAATTTAATATATTCAAATAAGGAAAGCCTTTCCTCACTGCAGGTATTAGAGTAGATGTACTACACCTATAAGGGAGAATTCATGGAACAGCACATAACTTTTTAAAGCTATTTATTGCTAATATGAACACTCCTATTTTTCAGCTTCTTAAAATTTTTATTATTATTATTGTCTTTTGTCTTTTTTTTTTGAGACAGGGTCTCGCTATGCAGTTGAGGCTGGCCTTGAGCTCACTTTTGTATCCCAGGCTGATCTTGAACTTGCATCGATCCTCCTGCCTCAGCCTCCCGAGTGCTGGGATTACAGGCGTGTGCCACCACACCTGGCTTATTTTTGTCTTTTTGACACAGGGTCTCGCTATGCAGTTGAGGCCAGCCTTGAGTTCACTTTTGTAGCCTAGGCTGGTCTCGAATTTACACCAATCCTCCTGCCTCAGCCTCCCGAGTGCTGGGATTACAGGTGTGAGCCACCACACTCGGCTTAAAATTATTCTTTATTATTTTATTCTAATTAAGAAACATTTAAGGAGCAAAGTTAAAATTACTTAATCCTGTCAGTCATGAATAACCAGAGTTCATATTAGAAAGTTTTCACCTCTTTAAATCCATGACTTTGCCGGGCGTGGTGGCACACGCCTGTAATCCCAGCACTTGGGAGGCTGAGGCAGGAGGATTGGTGT
>PVJA010050742.1:0-13145 GCA_004027025.1 Myocastor coypus | reverse complement strand
TTTTTTTTTTTTTTTCCTTGTGTCAGAACCTTTATTTGTTTATTCACTCATTTTTATGGCCAGCTCAGCCTGCCCTGATATCAGGGCTGGCACAGCATGTGGTGCTGGGGATCAAACCGCGGTCCCTGAAGCCGCCCAAGCTTTCCCAAGCAGGCGCTTTAGACCACTGAGCCATCCCGCCGGGGCCCCAAGACAGACTTTCTATATTCCATAGATCAAACGCGGCACCACAGTGTGACATACACGCGTTCACTATTTGTGAAATTGGTCCTTTTGCACATGTTTTCAAAATCAGAACAAATGTCACTATTTTCATCATAATTATTTTCACGCAGACCCCAAAAGCCGTATCCCCTTATGAAAGAGACTACTGAAAGACTCCATGAAGCATAACTGGTGCTTTTCTCTTTCTCTCTTACAGAAGTCAAGAGGCAGAGGAATCACGTGAGCATGAGTTAAGGCGACGACGTCCAGAAATGGGTTTTCAGAGCACAGATCCAAATGTTCTCCTAACAACTTTTGGCATACAACCAGGTGAAACCCTGTTCTACGGAAAGCCCTTGGCTCGTCTCTCAGTGGTCCATGGCCCTGTCATGACCAACACTGCCCTCAAAGCATATGAGCAGCAAGGATTTCAGGAGAAGCTGTCCCCGTGTGAGAATCTTGGCAAACCTGACAGCAAACTCCAGTCCCTGCAGGAACATGCAAACACAAATCCTGGGGAGAAGTCCAGTGCATTTATGTCAGTTACGAAATCGTATTCTAATTTCACTGAAGAAAGTCCCCATGGAGAGAACCCAGGAGTCCATTCATGCCTTACAACCCATGGTGTTGAGATGTTTGAAGGAGGTCCCCGTGCAGAACACGCGTGTTCAAGTGTACCTTGCAGAACAACCTTGAATTCTGCCTTGAATATTCAAGCACGTGAGAAAACACACCCGGGGGAAAACACCCAGGGACATAAACATGACAGACAATCTCTCACTGATCATTTATTGAGAAATCTTCAAAGAAGTCACATTGAAGAGAAACCCTCTGTATGTACCCAGGGTGGGAAAGCTTTCAGAACAACCAGCAGGTGTACAGCATACGCATATACATGCCCTGGGGAGAAACCCTATGTATGTACGCAATGTGGGAAAGCTTTCAACAACAGATATTGGTGGAAAGTGCATGAATGGATACACATTGGAGAGAAACCCTTCACATGTAAGCAATGTGGGAAAGTTTTCAGCAACAGATATATTTGGCAAATGCATGAAAGGACTCACACTGGGGAGAAACCCTTTGCATGTAAGATATGTGGGAAAGCTTTCAGGAGAAAAAAGTATTGTGAAAATCACAAACAAATTCACTCTGGGGAGAAACCCTATATATGTAAGCAATGTGGGAAAGCTTTCAAAAATAAATATTATTGTCAAATTCATGAACAGATTCACACTGGGGAGATACGCTATGAATGTAAGCATTGTGGCAAAGCATTCACTACCAAGTATGTGTGGAAAATCCATGAAGAGGCTCACACTGGGTTGAAACCCTTTGCATGTAAGCAATGTGAAAAAAGATTCAGTAGTCACAGGGCTTGTCAGAGGCATGAAAAGAGACACACTGTAGGAAAGCCATATTCCTGTAAGCAGTGTGGCAAAGGTTTTATTGATCGTCACAATTGTCAGAGGCATGAAAAGACACACATACAGGAAAAACTCTACACGTGTAAACAATGTGGAAAAGCTTTCAAATCTCAGGATACATGCAAAGTGCATGAAAGAATTCATAGTGGAGAGAAACCCTATGAATGTAAATATTGTGGCAAAGCTTTTATTGGCCGTAGTCATTGTCGAACCCATGAACGAACTCATGCTGGGGAGAAGTCCTATGCATGTAAGCAATGTGGGAAAGCTTTCCATAGCAGATTTTTGTGGAAAATGCATGAACGGACACACACCAAGGAAAAACCCTTCACATGTAAGCACTGTGGGAAAGCTTTCAGCAGCAAATATTGTTGTCAGATTCATGAAGACATTCACACTGGGGAGAAACGCTATGCATGTAAGCATTGTGGCAAAGCTTTCCGCACACGTTGTGTTTGTCAGAGGCATGAACGGACTCACACTGGGGAGAAGCCTTATGCCTGTAAGCACTGTGGAAAAGGTTTCAGCAGCAGTTATTGGCGCAAAAGTCATGAAAGGACACACACGGGGGAAAAGCCCTTCGCATGTAGGCAATGTGGGAAAGCTTTCAGTAGCAAATACACGTGGAAAATACATGAATGTACTCACACTGGGGAGAAACCCTTTGCATGTCAGCAATGTGGGAAAGCTTTCAGCACAAAACAACATTGTCAAAATCATGAAGAGACTCACTCTGGGGAGAAACCCTATAAATGTACACAATGTGGGAAAGCTTTCAAAAAAAAAAATTATTGTCGAATTCATGAACAGATTCACACTAGGGAGAAACTCTATGCATGTAAGCATTGTGGCAATGGTTTCAACACACATTATCATTGTCAAAGGCATGAACAGACTCATACTGAGGAGAAACCCTATGTATGTAAGCACTGTGGCAAAGCTTTTCGCACACATGCTTATTGTCAAGTGCATGAACGGGCTCACACTAGGGAGAAACGCTATGCATGTAAGCATTGTGCCAAAGCTTTCCACACCCGTTATCTTTGTCAAAGGCATGAACGAACTCACACTGGGGAGAAGCCCTATGCGTGTAAACAGTGCAAGAAAAGTTTCAGTGCTCGCCACACTTGTCAACGCCATGAACAAAGACACACTGGGGAAAAGCCATATTCATGTAAGCAGTGTGGCAAAGCTTTCAGTGACCATTGTGCTTGTCAGAGGCATGAAAAGACACACACTGTGGAGAAGCCCTACATATGTGATCACTGTGGAAAAGGCTTCCGGACGCCAACAGAATGTGAGAGACACGTGCAGACTCACAGCGGGGAAAAGCCTTTCACATGTCGACACTGTGGCAACACCTTCAGAGGTCGTCAGACCTGTCAGCTGCACGAACACCTTCACATTGGGGAGAAGCCCTATATATGTGTTCAGTGTGGGAAAACCTTCAGCCACAAACAGGTTTGGCAAAGACATGAACTGTCTCATTTTAGAGAAAAGCCTGGTACACAGAAGCAGTCAGGAGAACTTGAGTAACATTGCAGCTGTCCACCACGGCAGAATTTAGCCCTGGTGAGCTACTGTGTGTCGGGTGTAAGGAAGCAGTGTGGCGTTCAGTAGGAAAGCCGGGTGGCAGATTCATGAGCTGGGTCATGCTGGGAGAAGAATCCTGTGTACATGTTGTGGCATGTGTCCAGTTCTTTAATGGACTCACGGGACAATTCCTATGCTTGTACACAGCGTGACAAGGCCTTTTTTTTTTTGTCTTTTTGAGACAGGGTCTTGCTATGCAGTTGAGGCTGGCCTTGAGCTCACTTTTGTAGCCCAGGCTGGTCTCGAACTCGCACCAATCCTCCTGCCTCAGCCTCCCGAGTGCTGGGATTACAGGCGTGAGCCACTACGCCCGGCAAGGCCTTATTATTATTGTAATAAGTTACAGGCTGGGTGTGCTGGTACATGCCTATAATGCTAGCACGTGAGAGGCTGAGGCAGGAGGATGCATGTGAGGTTGAGGCCAGCCTGGGCTACAAAAGTGAACTCAAGGCCAGCCTGAACTGCATAAGGAGATCCTGTGTCAAAAAAAAAAGAAATTACAATGTTTCAGTTTCAAAACACGTTAGTAGTCCGTTCCCAATAATTGATACAATGCATGCTGTCCTCATGGTAGTTATACAGGGCGCAGAGTGTAGACGGGATACATTTTTGGGTGGTTTTTTTTTTTTTTTTTTTTTTTTTTTACATTTTCCAATGGCTATTGGTAAAATGATTTCTTTGACGTAAGAGAAGGTAATTGTGTACATAGTCAAATGTTCCATAATTGCAGTGGGTTACTGGTGCAACCGGCAATATTTTTTTTAAGAATTTTTTATTTATTGGGGCCCGGCAGGATGGCTCAGTGGTCTAAAGCGCCTGCTGAGGAAAGCTTAGGCGGCTGCAGGGACCGCGGTTCGATCCCCGGCACCACATGCTGTGCCAGGCCTGCCCTCGGGGCAGGCTGAGCCGGCCATAAAAATAAATAAATAAACAAACAGAAAGTTCTGACACAAGAAAAAAATAAATAAAAAAGAATTTTTTATTTATTAATTTTTTTCTTGTGTCAAAACCTTTGTTTATTCACTCATTTTTATGGCCAGCTCAGCCCGCCCTGAGGGTAGAGCTGGCACAGCATGTGGTGCCAGGGATCGAACTGTGGTCCCTGAAGCCACCCAAGCTTCCCCAAGCTGGTGCTTTAGACCACTGAGCCATCCCGCTGTGCCCCGCAACCGGCAATATTGAAAGCTGTTGATTTAGAGCCTTTTACAGCTCAGCATACTAAACTACCCTTAAGTTTTATGTGTTATATTTAAACTTTTCTGCTAGGTGGGTAAGGGCAAGTTGAAGCAAGACCTGTATAACAAAACATGTCGTTTTTGTATCTCCCAAGGTCAGTCATACCCCCTCGGGATTTACTTTGAAACTATAGGGCAAGCCGGGCGTGGTGGCTCACGCCTGTAATGCCAGCACTCAGGAGGCTGAGGCAGGAGGATTGGTGCGAGTTCGAGACCAGCCTGAGCTACAAAAGTGAGCTCAAGGCCAGCCTCAACTGCATAGCGAGACCCTGTCTCAAAAAGACAAAAAAAAAACAAAAAACTATAGGGCATTGTAGAAATGTTGTCGGTCCCTGGTCGCACAAAAAAAAAAAAAATAGAAATGTTGTCGGTGTCAGCCGTCTGCATGAGTCACGGCCATTGCTTGACCAATTCACTCTCTGTGAGAAAGGCTTTTTATTAAATGTGGTGCCTGTCAAAGGCGAGTCAGACTCACCAGGGATGAACTGTATGTCAATAGTGTGGGAAAAGTTTGATCCCAGAGAGAAAAGTGCATGAAAGAAGTCACACTGCATTGAAACACTACGTATGTAAGCAGAGTGGGAAATAGTTGACCACGAAGTTAATGCTTTTTTTTTTTTTTTGAGACAGGGTCTCCCTGTACAGTTCAGGCTGGCCTTGAGCTCACTTTTGCAGCCCAGGCTAGTCTTTTACTCACATTGATCCTCCTGCCTCAGCCTGCCAAGTGCTGGGATTATAGGGGTGCCCCACCACAGCCGGCACAATGGTAATTGTTGACTTAATGAAAAGTCTCATAATGCAATAAAATCCTGTATGTGTAATTGGTCCGTGCAAGGCTTTGTGATAGCAATGGGAAAGTCCACACAGGCCCTTCTCTTTTAATGTTTAGATCTTGAATCCATTTTGACTGTACTGCATGGTGATAGACTTTGTTCACATGTCACGTCCTTTTCCTACCTGGAGGAATCCTGTTTGTGTGTAAACATCGTAGTAAAGTGTTCACATTACACAGATGATCGTGAACATGTGTGCACTCACACAGGACACAACGTGGGCTTGAGTGTAGCCTAGCCAAGTAAGTATGGAATAGCCTTCAGCACAGAAAGACGATCAGAATCCTTGAAGGACTTACTCTGCCTGAGATCCTACGTATGGAGCTCATGTGGGAATATTTTCACGACATGTGCCTGCTAAAGACAGAAGATTTGACGCCAGGGCATGGCACTGTGTGTGTAAGCCATGTGGGAAAGGCTTTACTGCATATTGTCATGAGAGGAACGAGAGGCCACTTGCAAGACTACAGAGGGCCGGAGTGTGTGCATATATTGCATTGTAGAGATCCTCTGGTCTTACTGCAAATGTCGAATGTCGTGCTAGGCATAAGAAAGACAAGAGGAACAAAAGCTCGGCCAGGTGGTCGCCAGCCAGCCTGATGGGCAAGGCATACAGAAAAGATCCTATAGAGAAAGTTAGTATCCCATGACAGAAAGTTGCTTAGCGACTAACAGCTGGCCTGAGCCAGGCAGGATGTTTTTCTCAGCCCTGGGGTAGCTCCTTAGCTGCAGGCCCAGAGGCCCTAGCCCACCTACACACACTTGGTCCATTCCGTAAACAGGACTGGACTCCCGAAGTGGTCCTCCTGTTTTCAGCCTCCCAAGCCCTGGGGTGATAGGCTTGCACCAGGACGCCCCTTCTCAGCCCCCTCCTCAGCTTCCACCTGGGGTGCAAGCACCTCCGGATGGACCCCTAGCTGCTGTGCTCTGCCTAATTGGGCAGTTTACACCGAACTCCGTGGCTGGCTAGTGAGAGTTTCAATGGGAAAAGTGGTTTTCCTTTCTGGAAGCAAAATGAGGGGTTCTCTGCTCTTCGCAGGCTTTTGTGGAAACACTCTTGGCCCTTTGCGCCCCTGTTGTCCCACACCCCTTCACCTGTCACTCGGGGTGACTCGCCAGGCAGGAGGCAGAGATGCCCTGTGTGTTGAGCATGCAGAGTGCTCACTTCGCAGGGAAGCATGCGGCTCGCACCCCTTTTCCTGCTTGAGGACTGCTGGCCTCCGCCCGGCTGTCGCAGTCCTGTGACAGGCGCTTTTGTGCGTGTTGTCTCCCGCGAGCTCTGCCTCTGAAGGGACCTAAATCTCCCCAGCACGCCTCGCGTGTAAAGTGTCTCGTGAGCAGGGAAGCTGGACCCAGGGACCCGCCGGCCCTGCTCGGCTGCCCCCTCACCTCGGCGGGAGCCTGCCCCGTTCCAGGCGGACCCGCAAATCTTTCCCCTTGCTGGGCGGGCTGCTGGGTGCCAGAGTGCGTGGGCGACACCCGGGTCCCTGCGCCCTCACGTCCTAGGGCGGCAGCGCGTCCTGGCTGTGTCTGAGGCGTGGACGAGAGGGCCCGAGTGCGCGCTCCAGCTGCCCGAGCACTGCAGGGAGCTCCAAGGGACCCTGCCCGGGTCCACTCCCTTGTTCCCATGAAACCTTAAAGTGGCTCGGGGAGCCGCTGCTCATGGCTGGACTGGCGCAGATCCTGAAGGAGGAGGCGTCTACCGCCACGATTAAATGCAAACGATCACAGCGATCTTCCTGCTTCCAGCTCCTCACTGGGGATGACAAGCCGGACTGCCACTCCCGTGACTGGTGGGTTGCGGAGCAGGGATAGGGGTGGCCAGGGAAAAGGAAGGGGCGAGAGCAGTCCGAGGATGCGGGGTGTGCGGGCCTGTGCTCCCTCGGGGTGCTGTCACTCTGCTGCGCGTGGGCCAGCGTGGGAAGTGACCAGAAGACCCAATGCGTTTCACTGCAGAGATCTCACTGGAGACTCGCTCTCAAAGTGAGCCCCGAACCCCCGAAGCATCTCGGCTTTATTTTGGGCTAGTGAATGTGATCACATGATCACGTGAGGGCCTTGTTCTCTATGGACTTCCACCTTTTCCCTATGACTAGGTTCACACAAACGGTAATTTCAAACATTCCAAGCCGGAGAAGAGACGATAAACCAGGAGCCATCAAGATAAGCTGTTAGCTGCCTGTTTGAATCCCAGCTTCCCAGAATTCCCAAGTAACAGACTACAGCTGTCCCTGGGCTTTGTTTATTGCTCTCCGCTTTTTTTTTTTTTTTTCTTGTCTTGTCTTTTTGAGACAGGGTCTCGCTGTGCAGTTGAGGCTGGCCTTGAGCTCACTTTTGTAGCC
This sequence comes from Myocastor coypus, assembly GCA_004027025.1. Lineage (NCBI taxonomy): Eukaryota > Metazoa > Chordata > Mammalia > Rodentia > Myocastoridae > Myocastor > Myocastor coypus. Next base: position 5,511 of record PVJA010050742.1, on the reverse strand, counting down.
CAGGCTGGTCTCGAACTTGCACTGATCCTCCTGCCTCAGCCTCCCGAGTGCTGGGATTACAGGCGTGCGCCACCATGCCCGGCGCTCTCCACTTTTCAAGATGCTAATTTCTTATCTCTACACGAATGTTCCGATACTACACTGGGATGTTAGTCGCATGGTTTTCTTTGCATATTGAAACGGTCCCCTTTTCCTGTCATGATGGGATATTTTTAATTGAACTGTTGGAATCATGGGAAAGGCAGGCCTGCCTGGTTCCCGGGGTGCAGGAGCAGGTCGTTCGGGGAAGGCATTCACAATGCAGGTGAGGGGCACAAGTCTGCTGCTGTGAACCTCTCAGCTACTGTGCACGGCCGCGTCACTGGGTCACCCCTCTTCCACTCCCTGTCGGGCCTGTCCCTGGACTCGCAGGCAGCCCTTTGGCTGGGCGTGGCTGGTCCCTATCCAGTGAACCCAACTGGTCTGCGGTGTCTGAGTCTCCCTGACGGCCCAGATGCCCCAGGAGGGACAGCAGGGCTGCTTTGATTCCTGTGTCTTAGCCAAGATGGGGGGAGCTCTCCAGGGTAAAACTGTTGAACAAGTCCCCAACCAAGTGGGAATCGGCAAGAGGAGCACCAATCACTTCCTGCTGCAGGGTGCGCAGCGTTGATGCCTGCATTTTAATTACTTCTGCTTCTGACAGGGTGGCAGTGCGCAGTGCGCAGCAGGGTTGCGATTTCGACGGAGCCCAAGTTGTCCTTGGGGCCGCCTTAGCGCTCTCAGCTTCCATTGTGCTGGAGCTGGACCTCCACACTGGCTTGAGAAGCATCTCGTAAGGGGCTGGGTAGACGGTTCAACGGGATCAGCACCTGCCTGGCGCGCACAGGGTTCCGCGTTCGATCCCCAGGACTGCCAAAAGATTTCTCAGCCCAGGTGTGCTGCTGCTTACCTGTCCTTCCAAGACTCAGGACGCTGATGCGAAAGAATCCTTCCAAGTTTGAGGTTAGTCTGGGGTGCAAATTGGCTGAAGGAAAGGCTGAACTACACAGAGGGGCGTTATGTTCATTTCAGAGAACCATGCTTTCTGTGGGGAGGCTCTCACCCCAGGGCTCAGATGTGTGGCTGGCGCTGTGGTGTTTCTCTATCGAGCTGCTAGAGAAACACACAAAAAGGATCCTTTATTTACACTTTCGCCAAGTTTGTATCCCATGACACAAGGTTGCCCAGCGACAGACAGCTGGCCTGAACCAGGCAGGATGTTTTTCTCAGCACTGGGGTAGCTTTCTGCTCCAGGCAACCAGGCACAGAGGCCCAATCCCACCTACACACACTTGATCCCTTTCGTGGCTTTCCGCGGCTCCTGAAGGCATAAAGATAGCGCCCCAGTCGTGCCACCAGTGGCAAAATAAAGGTTCTTTTTTTTTTATTTTTGAGACAGGGTCTCACTGTGCAGTTCAGTCTGGCTTTGAGCTCACTTTTGTAGCCCAGGCTGGTCTCGAACTCACACCAATCCTCCTGCCTCAACCTCCCGAGTGCTGGGATTACAGGCGTGAGCCACCACGCCCAGCCAATAAAGGTTCTGAAACAAGAAATAAATAAATTAATTAAATAAAAAATTCTAAAAAAAAAAAATGATATAGGGAAAACCGATCCCCAACCTGAAAAGTACCTGGGATGAGGTCGTGTAAAAAAATGAATTTTAGGAACAAACGGAGGTAATGAGCAGAACATATTTATTGAGGGAACGAAAGCTCCTGTCTCAGAGAGGAAGAGGAATGGGGGTCCTGACTGGGTGTCCCCCAGAAGCTGTGTCTGCCGGGGACTTTTTATAGAGAAGACATGGGAACTCGCTTAGGTGGGTACGAGGTGGGACAAAGACTATGGCCAACCAATGAGGTTACAAGCACCATTGCTCAGGTAAAACTGATTAACATCAGGATCCGGTGGGAAGGCAATTCACGTAGTAAGCGGGGAAGAGCGCCACCTAGTGAGCTTGGGCTCGTGACTCCTACAAGGTGATTGATACCTATTTAGAGTATCAATCCCTGATGCCCAGCCTTAAGGAAGTACGTAATTGCTTCTGTTTACCTCTTGTCTTGAGATCTGGCCCACAGCGGAGCAGTGTCTGTCTCTAGTTGGAAAGTTACCTTATCTTCCATGTCGTCCTTGAGGGCCTGGCCCTGGCTGACTGCCTATAGTATTTCCATCTAACTCAGCTGCGTACAACAATCCCACATATCCAATAGAGAGTTTATGTTACCAACTAAGTAGGCTTCTTTTTTTTTTTCCCAGGACCAAGGTTTGAACTCACGATCTCGCACTTGCCAGGCAGGCACTTGTGCCACGGAGCTATCGCCCCAGCTCCAAAGGGGGCTTTTCTACTAAAGTGTCCTAGAGTACAGGTGAACCAGAGTTAATCACGTGATGTCTGAAAATAATCACCTTGGCATCCCGGCTTGTTGGTTCTCAGCTTAGTCCCCATACCTTTGTTCAGTAAGGGTCTAACTTGAGTCTTTTTTTTTTTTTTTTTGAATTTTTTAAAATTTTATTTACTTTTTTCTTGTTTCAGAATTTTTGTTTGTTTATTTTTATGGCCAGCTCAGCCTGCCCTGAGGGCAGGGCTGGCGCAGCATGTGGTGCCAGGGATCAAACCTCGTCCCTGCAGCCGACTAAGCTTTCCTAAGCAGGCTTTAGACCACTGAGCCATCCTGTTGGGCCCGCGACTCAGCTTTCTTTCTTTCTTTCTTTCTTTCTTTATTTTTTGTCTTTTTGAGACAGGGTCTCGATATGCAGTTGAGGCTGGTCCTGAGCTCACTTTTGTACCCCAGGCTGGTCTCGAACTCGCACCAATCCTCCTGCCTCAGCCTCCCGACTGCTGGGATTACAGGCGTGCGCCGCCACGCCCGGCTCAGCTTTATTTTGAGCTGGTAAACATGGTCTCCTGCATAATCACTTTAGCAAAGGAGGAGCATGTCCTCCACCGACCCCCACCCCACCGTTTCCTTATCATTACTAGGTTCATACAGATGTTAATTGTTAACATTCCAAGCAAGTGAGGAAGCAACAAACGGAACCAGCAGGGGAAGCTGCGCTATCCATCACCTGGAGTTCCTCTCTGAGATTCCCAAGTAACAGAGCACAGCCATTCCTGGGCTTTGCACTCCCATTTCTTGAGATGCTAATTAGGCTACGGATAGCAAAGTCAGAGAGCCAAAGGAAAGCAGCAGCTGCCCAGGGTGGGGCTAAGGAACACCCCAGCATTCCTTTCGGGGATGGAAACCTCTGAAATTTTTTTTTTTTTTTTATGTCTTTTTGAGACAGGGTCTCGCTATGCAGTTGAGGCTGGTCCTAAGCTCACTTTTGTAGCCCAGGCTGGTCTCGAACTCGCACCGATCCTCCTGCCTTAGCCTCCCGAGTGCTGGGATTACAGGCGTCAGCTACCACACCCGGCTCCACCTCTGGAATTATTTACACACGGGTCAGGGCAATGCAGTGAGTCTATTCAACACCACTCGTGTGCAGGACTGGCAAGACAGTTCAGGGGACTAAGGCTCTGCTTTGTTGAGCGCAGGCGCCCGGGGTTCAATTCCTGGACCTACTTGCTGTACTGGCCCCACCCACAGGTTGCGCTGCACTGGGCTCCAAAGTCCAGGGATGATAGCATACAGCTGTAATCCCAGCTCTAGGGAGGTGGCACAGGAGGCTAGCTATAAGCCACAAGTGCATCCTGTAGCAGTTATATACATTAAAAAGAAAAAAATCACTCGTGTATATTTTGAAATGGCAGCAATGATAGATTGTAGAGATAAGGACTTAGCATCTTAAGCAGAGAACAATAAAGCCCAAGGACAGCAATAGGGGGTTACTTGGGGATTTCTGAAACCTGGATTCAAGGAAACAGAGAACCTGTTTATTCTAATGGCTCCTTGATTGTCTCTTCCCTTGCCTGGGATGTTACTGGTTGTCTCCTCCCCTGCTTGGAATGTTTTCAGTTAGCATTTGTATTAACCTGATCTTAGGTAAATGGTGATAGAAGTAGTGGTCTCTAGTCTGCATTCCCCAAAGCAGTGATGCAAATTCCTTAGCCTCTCCTTGAGTACTCAATAAAAGTAATATCTTTCAGTGGGTCGGGGCTCACTTCAAGAGAGAGAGACAAGTCTCAGTGAGACCTCTGACCTAAATTCATCAGGTTTCTCGTCATTCTTTTCGGCACGGCACCAGAATGTCACAACAATAGATTGCAAGTCTTTATTATTATTATTATTATTATTGTTGCCGGTTCAGGCTGCCCTGAGGATCGGACTGCCATAGCAGGGGGTTCGGCGGATTGCAGCATGGTCCCTGTGGTTGCCTAAGCTTGCCTAAGCAGGCGCTTTAGACTGCTGAGCCATCCTGCCAGCCCAGATTGCAAGTCTTATATATTTTTTTAATTTTTAATTTCTTTCTTTTTTGTTTTGTGGAACCGGGGTTCGAACCCATGATCTTACAGGTGCCAGTCAGGCACTTGTACCATGCAGCTATCTTCCCAGCCCCTAGGTTCCAACTCTTGAATGAAATGAATTTCAGGATAGCTACTTGCTATGCTTTTTTTTTTTGGCGGGACCGGGATTCAAACTGACGACTTTGCACTTCCCAGGCAGGCACTTGTGCTACGGAGCTATCTCCCCAGCCCCGTTTTTTTTTTTTTTTATTTTATTTTGGAGACACGGTCTCGCCATGCAGTTCAGGCTGGTCTTGAGCTCACTTTTGTAGACCAGGCTGGTCTCAAACTCACATCCATCTTCCTGCCTCAGCCTCCCAAGTGCTGGGGAGTCCAGGCGTGCGCCACCATGCCCGGCTCTGGTTGCTAAGCCTTAATACACCTGTTTCTCGGGCTCATCGGGGCTCCTGCCGGCTCGTGGCTGGGGTGCGCTTACACCCTCTAACAAAACTAAATGCCTTGCGTGGAGTCCTTCAGGTCTGAATGTTTTACCGTCTGACTCAAAAGTCGACTCTGCAGTTATTCCCAGCAGGCTGGAGCACGAGGAGGTTGGGGTGGCGGCTGGAGCACACAGTGCGGCGCCCTTCTCAGGGACCCAGGTAAACATGGAGCATCACAACATCCACAAGCCTCAGCAAACCTGTGCGTGGGCGCTGGGGCTGGGCCTAGCTCGGGCGCCGCAGCCCACTAGAGGTGGGCTTTGCAAGTGTCCTGGGTATGACACCGGCCAGTCCCGTGATCATCGGAGCATGGACGTGACTCTGCAGACTGATGTCAGATGCAAAATTCGAGCACGGAAGGAGCAAACTTCTGGTCACGTTGATCTGCAGGCCGAGGTCCCTAAATGTCTCTTATCCTCCAGGAAGTGAACCAGCCATTGAGGAATGGGGCTTTATTTTTTTCTTTTTTGCGGAACCGGGGTTCGAACTCATGACCTTGCACTTGCCAGAGAGGCACTTGGGTCATGGAGCTATCTCCCCAGCCCCAGGAGTGGGGCTTTTGGGCTTTTTTTTTTTTTTTGTCGTCTTTTTTTTTTTTTTTTTTTTTTTTTT
>PVJA010050741.1:0-13144 GCA_004027025.1 Myocastor coypus | reverse complement strand
AAGGGTTAATGTTTAATTGTTTGATCAATCTTATATACCTATATGTATTAATCTAAACTGATCTGATGATGAAAATATGTAATATAACCATTGTTAAATTTAAACAATAAAAATATTAAATTAACAATTTTAAAAAAGAAACAGGATATTTAAAAAGATCTCAAGTGTTCATACTGAAAAAGTAAATCATAGTGAGTACTGAATTTATTTATTTATTTATTTATTTATTTATTTATTTATTTATTATTTATCTATTTGCAAAACCAGAGATCAAACTCAGGACCTTGCACTTGCCAGGGAAGCACTCGTACCCCTGAGCATCTCCTTGGCCCCCAGTGAGTACTGAATATAAAGTCTCACATGATAATGATGTTCACTGGGCGAGGAGTATTTAGTGGACGTGTGTTAAAGGGTAAACAATTCAGGAGGGATTTAATGATAAAGAGGTATACAAACATGTTCTCATGTAACTTCCTTCCTTCCTTCCAATTTTTTTTTTTTTTTTGTCTTTTTGAGACAGGGTCTCACTGTGCAGTTCAGGCTGGCCTTGAGCTCACTTTTGTAGCCCAGGCTGGTCTCAAACTCACACTGATCCTCCTGCCTCAGCCTCCCAAGTGCTTCCTTCCTTCCTTCCTTCCTTTCTTTCTCTCTTTCTTTCTTTCTTTTTTTGTACTGGAAATTGAACTCAGGACCTTGTGCTTCCCATGCAGACACTTGTGCTGCTCAGTTATATCCCAGCTCGCATGTACTGTCTAGAACAGAACATTACAGCAAATTAAACGTGACTGGTTTTACATTTTTTCAAGCCTGCCAGGAGTGAAGAAAGCTTTAGGCAAGTATGGCCCAGCCAATGTGGAAGATATCACTGGAAGTGGAGCTGCAGACAATAAAGATGAAAATGATATTGATCTCATTGGATCTGATGGTGAACAGGAAATAAAAGAAGCAAAGAGGCTAAGAGAAGAACAACTTGTACAGTATGAGTCCAAGAAAGCGAGCAAACCAGTACTTGTTGCCAATCTTCCATCTTGCTAGATGTGAAAACTTGGGATGATGAGACAGATATGGTAAAATTAGAGGAGCATGGCTGAAGCATGCAAGGAAATGGCTTGATCTGGGGCTTCTCTAAATTAGTTCCAGTGAGGGGCAGGAGAGATAGCTCAGGGGCACAAGTGCCTCCTGGCAAGTGCAAGATCCTGAGTTTGATCCCTGGTTTCTCAAAAATAAATAAATACATAAGTTCCAGTGGGATGCGGACTTTAAAAAATGCAAACAAAGGGTGTAGTTGAAGATAATAAAGTTGGAACAGATATGCTGGAGAAGCAGATCACTGCTTTCTGAAAACTATGTGCAGTCTGTGGATGTGGCTACTTTTAACAGATCTAAAATTCATCCTGAATCATTGAACTTTAATAAAAATTTGAAGAACAAAAAATATCACAATGCAAAGGACTAGCTTCCATCAGGTAATTATCCTGCAGCTTAATTGCTCAGGGCTTCTTGCTAAACTCCATTCCATTACACTGGGCTACTCAAGTTAAGAGCTGTCAAATCCATTCCTTGACCCCTGAGAAAGCCAGAACTTTGTTACAAGTCAGATTTTACTCAAAAATCTTTCTTATAAGGGCCAGTGAGATAGCTCAGTGTACTAAGTACCTAAGTAAGCAAGCACAGGGCCCAGGATTCTATTCCCTGCACCACATGCCATGCTGGCCCTGCCCTTGGGCACACTGAGCTGGCCACTGAGTGCTGGCTTGGTGGCACACGCCTGTAGTTGCAGCACTGGAGAGGATAAAAATAGAAAGATCACTACAAGTCCGAGCTGTGTAGTGAGACCTTGTGCCAAATATATTGAAAAAAGTTATTGTACAGTTGCTTGGAGGAAAACTACCTTTTTTCTGATTTAATGTCATTTCCTGTTTCTAAACTTTTCTAATATTACAAAATTATATAATTGCTATAGTCCTGCACAGTCCATCTGCTGAAACTTAACTGCCAACGTGATGATATTAAGAGGTATTATCTTTAGCAGGTAATTAGCTCATTAGTGAGGATGCTTTTTATTTAAGGGGGAGAGAACTAGATAAGCCTTCTCTTCAACCTCTTGAAGACTCTCTAAGAAGGTGTGTGTCTTCCTGAGGCACTGAATCTGTTGATGCTCTGATCTGAGACTTCCCAGCCTCTAAAACTATGAGAAATAAGTTTTGATTATTCATAAATTGTCCTGCTTAAGAAATTTTGCTATGGCACTAGTAATAGACTAAGACAACAGATATTGCAGAAAATAAAATTATCAGATAATTCATGCTCTATTTACTTTTCTTGTATATGTAATGTTTACTCAGATAAAACAACTGGTTGGGTGGGCATGGTGGCACACTCTTATAATACCAGCACTCTGAGAGGCTGAGGCAAAAGGATGGAAATTCGAGTCCAGCCTGAGCAACTTAGCGACTTAGTGAAACCCTATCTCAAACCAAACAAACATTTTGATGAGCTGGAAATGGCTGGCAGAAACCCTGGGTTAAATACCCCTGCCTCAACACATAAACATCAAAAATATCATACTAGTTTAAACTTCCTTCACCAAACTGCATAGTATGAATTATCCTTCCATATTAATAAAGCAGACCTGCTATTTTTTAAACAATTATGCACCACAGTAAACATTTGGGTTGCTTTTACTTTTTTCTATTATAGTGTTGAAAAGTTACTTTTTACCAGATGCTACAAAATAGTTTACTGAAAATGTAATATCTATTTATACCTTAAACAAGAGTGTGTTGACAGGTTCTCACCATTTTAATACCTTCAAACTTTTAAACATTTTATATTATAATGAACAAAAACAGATATTTTATTGTCCTAATAATCGATATACATCAAGCATCCATATTTAGGGTGAATTAGAAAGCTAATGTTAACTAACCTCTGTCATTGTTGCATATAGTTTTAAAATTCACTACGAGAGGCTGGGGAGATAGCTCAGCAGAATAAATGTTTGCCTGGCAAGCACAAGGTCCTGAGTTCAATCACCAGTACTGAAAAAAAATCAACAGTAGCAAAACACAAAATTCATTAGGGCCATTTCTCAGGGCTAGGCATATTAGATACCCATTTCTAGAACAAACATTAGAGCACATGATTCATATGCAACTTGATAATGTTCATGTATGATGCATACAGTGTATTAGTTTTGTCATTGCTGTTTATAATACCCAATGCCCACAACTTTTATTTAATTTTTTTTCAAAAACACAATAGTAGCACATTCCCAATAATTGATACAATGCATATTGTTGTCCTCGTAGTAGTTATACAGAGCACAAGGTGTAGACACGGTAATGCTTCTAATTAATGTTGGTGCAAAAACTTTCTTCTCATTGAAGTAAGAGAAGGTAGTTGTGTACATAGTCCAGCATTTCATAATCGCAGTGGATTACTTGCAGAGCTGGCAATGTCAGAAGCCATTGATTTAAGCCTTTTACAGCTTAGCATACTAATCTAGCTTTAGATTTTATGCCTCGTGGTTAAAGTTTTTTGCTGGATGGTTAAGAGCAAGTTAAAGCAAGGCTTGCATAACAAAACATGTAACTTTTGTATCTCCAAAGGTCAGTCAAATCCCCTCAGGATTTACCTTGAAACCATGTACAGTGCTTTGATGAACTGTTGCCAGTGTCAGCCACCTGGATGAGTCACGGCCATTGATTGACCAGTTTGCTCTCTGTGAAAGCCCAAGAGAAGGTTTTCTGTCTAGATGACTCTCCTTAGGCACACTATACATTGTCAGTGTATACATTTCCTCTGTAGCCTCATAATCTCCTTGAACAGAAAATGTGGGACACCTCTGAATTATAGGATGTTACAGCACAGATTCTCTGATGTCATGAGTCCTGACTGACTTTGAAGGGCTAGGGAAAAATTATTGCCAATGCCCACAACTTAAAGGAAGAGATATCATCTTCAGCTCAGTGGTTGTAGACATTCAGATCATGGTCAGTAGACTCCAAGGCAGAAACATCATGGTGAAAGGGCATAGTGGAATGATGGTGCTTAGCTCATGGGGACAGGGAAGCAGAGGAAGGGAGCAATGAGGAGGGGTTAGGGACCTCAAATTGTGGCCAACATCATGTATCTATGACCCACATAGACACACACAGGAGTATATTGTACCATGCTAAAGCCCAAAGCCAATCAAGTTCACATTCCACAGACAGCCATGGACAGTAGGTATGATTCAAGCTTCATACTAACATAATTCAGACAAATCACAGACTCACCCATCCAGGGACACAGAGGAAGAAAATCCCCATCCAACAACAAAGGCCTATGGAGTATAGTATACTGGGTCTATTACTGGGCTAATTGTGTCATTTCACGTATATTAATACAAACCATATTTCCAAATGGCAACACACCATTGGTAATGCAGTGGCTCAAGTAATGTAGTCATATTACCAATGATTTAGTATTCTTGGCTCATACCCAAGAACAGAATATGGCACCGTTTCCAGTCAGGAGAAACAACTGTAAAAAAAAAATAGCACAGTACAAATATTTGAATAGTTGCCTCTCTGAACACAATAGTAGACAGATCAACTTGGCACAGAACAATCATAAATTATCTTAGTGTGCTTGAGCTATCATAACAAAATAGATTGGGTAACATAAACAGTAGAAATTTATTGCATATAGCTCTGGAGGCTAAGAGGTGTATCAGAATGCAACAACATATTTGTGTCTGATGACGTTCTGTGTGGAGATCCTTCTGTATGTTCTCATGTGGTGGAAGGGGCAGGGCTGCTTTTTGTGTTCTCCTTTATGAGGACACTGTTATGTTTTATAATGAGAACGTCCCCCAAGAGCTTCACACTCAGAAGAGTAGCTTCTGGGGGATGATTGTATTATGGAGGTGCTACAGCTAATTTGCAGTGATGCGGGGCCTGTTTAGGGGCAGGTCACTGAGAGTGGGACCCAGAAAGGCTTATCTTCCTCCTCAGCTCCTTCTCTTTGTGTTTCCTGGCAGACATGACACGAACAGCTTTTCCTCCACTGTGCCTCTATTAAGTGTCATCCTGCCTTGAAACCGGAATGCTAGTGACTAAAAATGTGAGCTGAAGTAAACATCTGCTCCTTTAAGTTGTGAGTGCTGGGTATTGTGTCCTAGTAACAAGAAGGTGAAGAAGACAGGCACTAATACTATGGTCCTTGTGAGCTAATCACCTCCTGAAGACCTTCTAATAACATCGCCTTGGAAATTAGGTTTCAAGTCATGAATTTGGGGAAGGAACGAACATTGTCTATAGCAAAAATAAATCAATTTACTAGAAATCTCAAATTCATCTGCTAAATTAGTCTAGTGGATTCTCTTGTCTTTAGAGCATAAATAATGATTCCATTTCCCACCCCTCTTTGCGACTTGTTCGGGCCACTGAATGGTAAGATGAAGTGATACATTTTATGACTAGTATATTTCATTACCTGAGTGAGATCACCCAGCTTCTCTCTTCCTTCCACAGTGGAGTTGAAGATACCACAAAAGAAAAGCAGGTATCACTAAGTCACCATCCAGATCCGTGATGCATTTTGTGAGCACAGGAAGTTATATTTTATTATACTCAAGACACTGAGAGCTTTGGCAGACTGTCATTGCAGCATAAAAAAAAGCTTCCCTTAGACAAAATGGGTCTGTTAAAGGGCCTAGCCAATGTAGAGACCAAATGTGGAACTAAAATCAGTTCCTGAGTGCTTGCCATGTGCCAGGAAAGAGCTAAGTGCATGCACCGAGCAAAGTCACACTCTGGCACACATCCATACTTTCACTGCCTCGGTTGTCTTCTTTGCTATCCCCCTTCTAATGAGCAGAAGTAAATGCTTCCTCTTGAATGTTCTCAATTTCCCCTGTCCCTTCCTGTTCAAGATTTCACCCAGGCCAAACTACTGCCATTTGTATGAACAGGTCAGGCTCTCCCTCCAGTCCTTTCTACTGGAAATGTCACTTCCTTCTTTGTGTGATTAGCTCATAGTCATCTTTCATGGTTTAGGAGTCCAACACCCTTTCCTGAGCCTGTCTTTGCTCTCTAAACTCTGAATTATGTGCCTCTCCCCTGGGTTTCCATAGCTCCTTGGACCTCATTCATCACACCACTTATGAGCAAAAGGATTGCTCATTAGATGTCTGTCTCGTCTGCCAAATGCCAAGTGACTACCTGTTCAACTTTGTGATCTAGCACCTCACAAAGATCCTGACACCAGGCTGGCCTGGTCAGCTATTCTCGTGCTTCAGTCTTCTGAGTGTTGGGATTATAGATGTGCACCACCACATCTGGCTTAAATCATATTGCTGCAATACACAACCAGTGAATGAAAGAGCTTGCTGTGTTCATGGGGCAGCAATAGCATAGGCTCAATCACAGTAGAAGAAACAGAAGCTCGTTAAGAGTTGTGAAAAGTAAAGGTGAATGAGGACTGGGGTCAAACCTGATGGGGAAGAAACTTGATGGGTAAACAGTTGACTTTAGACTTTCTGCTATCGGAAATCTGGGGACAAAGGAGGAGAATTGTTACTAAAATATTGAGCACAAGGGAGTGAATTCAAGCATCACCACCCGAATATAAGGGTGTAGAGTGTACTGAATATGAAGGTCATCTTACGTATTCAGGCAAACCACGATCATTAAGGCAGGAAGAAAGGAGGGTCTGGGCTAGGCTGGAGATGCTAGAGCTATAGAAGTCTACATGGTGATAGAAACTTTTAATTTGTTAACGCAAGCCCAGCAAAATCGCCTTAGATTTTACATTCTGAATGTTACAGCCCATTGTTCTAAATTAAATCAAAGAAAAATGAACATTATGATAGTCTTCAGGGAAAAACATTCACAAATCAGGATGACTGAGTGTTACTGCTAAGAAAAAGTATATTTCCTGCCCATACTAGGAACTTATTTCTTCTCCCAGCCTCCGCACCCTCTTGAAATGAGTTCCAACGTTGTAGAGCTCTCAAAGCCACCTGGCCAAATAGCCTTGAGGTAGGGATGATTCTGTTGATACCACTTGCACGTGTGCATGTGCATGTGTTACACAGTTCTCTCATTACAGAAACTCCCAGATGTTCAAAGTTGGTGCAGGCAGGGTTCTAAATTTGATGTATATCCTGAACTGAATGATTATTAATGCACAATGCCCACATGCACAGCTACACACACATATGCATGTGCACACATGCACATGCATATACCATGCATCCCTAAATAAGAGGAATGGATGAGGGCCAGGGAGATAATTGAGTGGTATAAGCACCTACTTGACCAGCACAAGGTCTTTAATTCAATCTCAAGTACCAAAAAAAAATGAGTAGGTGAATTGAATGAGTTATCCTATAGTAAGAAAGTTTACCATGCAATTGAAAAATGAAGGAGTTCTAGCTTTTCTGCATAAATTAATGGTGATGTGTCTTAGAGCAATACACATCAATATGAGCTAGGAAAATGTATCCAGAGTAGGCGCTGATAATTTTAGGGGTATGTAATACCATAGCCAATTAACATGTAGGTTTAGTTTTCTCATTCAGAATTACATAAAACTTATTTTAGGATAGTGTTTGGAAGAGCAGGCTCTGTAGTCAGACCTAATTTAAATCCTAGCCTCCAAAGTCTACCTATGTGTACTTTACACTCCATGCCTCAGCTTCCTCAAATGTGAAATGGAAGTAAGAATAATGCTAATTTCATATGTTTTGATGATGTTAGAGATAGCAGATACCAAGAAACTAATATATAACGGAGTGAGATACATAATAGCTATTATTATTTGAATATAAAGTTTTGTGATCCTTAGTTGTGCTATTTTCTCAACTGGCCAGATGGAAAAACACTACAGCACGATCAGAAGAAAGTCTTCACTGAGGTAAGATGAACTAGAACCTAGAATATCTATGTCTGGGGAATTTTATAGAAATTGATTGATACTAGCTGACTTATCATAATCTAGTGTACTTTGAAAAAGCACTAATATAGCCAGGCATGGTTGCACATGCCTGTAATCCCAGCACTTGGAAGGCTGAGGCAGGAGGATCAGTGTGAATTTGAGACCAGCTTGGGCTACAAAAGTGGGCTCAAGGCCAGCCTGAACTGCATAGCAAGACCCTGTCTCAAAAAGATTAAAAGAAAAAGCACTAACATATTACATAGCTACTATAGACACAATGTGGAATTATGCTGAAAAGATATTCCTCTCTCAAATGTTCCTCTTCTGGTCCTCCTTTAAAATTTAGAACATCTGAGAAGCTGCTGTTCTAAGAAACATTCACTTAAAAGCAGGATCTCTATAACCAGACTACCTGCACTCTAATGCTGGGTATATTCTTTGATTGTTATGTTGTTTCAGGAAATTTCTTTGGTTTCCTCATCTGTAAAATGATCATACAGTAGTGCTTCCGAACAGCATTGTTGGGGGTATTAAATGGGATAACCCTGTATGCTGCCTTGTATTATTATGTATTCTTTTAATGAGCAGAACATATTTATTGAGAGAAAGAAAGCTCCTGCTCGAGAGAGGGACAGGAGAGGGGTCCTGAGTGGGTGTCCCCCTGTACTACTATGTTTTTATGTGCATGCATTTTTCTTCCAACTAGGTAGTAGCATATTGCATTGGTGCAGGGACTGCATCCTCTTCTTTTTTAGAATAAATGTTTAATTGACATATGTTGTTGGTTATGAGGTAGCTTGAACTTGTACTGTGCCTTAATTCATTGATCTCAAAAGACTGGTCCAGGTAGTTTTTAGTTAAAGTTTTGTATTTATCCTGAAAGTAGGTCCATGAAATGGATCACTCACTACAAGAGCTTTCTAAAGCAGACCAGAAACATTCATACAGCCAGCATCTTAATTACCCTTATAACTCAATATGTAATTTAAAGTTCTGTCTTTTGTTTTGAAGAACCCCCAAAAGGTAGAAGTTTGTTTTCTGGTGTGTGTGTGTGTGTGTGTGTGTGTGTGTGTGTGTGTGTGTGTGTGTGTTTCTCAAAATAAGAGATTTCTGTTGTGGATATGGTATTGTACAGGATGTTTAGATTTGCTTCCTAAAGAAAGTGTCTTTTTGTAGAGCATGTAATTGGCTCCAGATGGATCCATCTTGATTTGTTGCCTAGTGACAGCCAGAGGAAGTCACCCTATGGTGAACCACAAGTCTGTTTGCCATTATGGTTTCACACAGAACAGCCAAGGAGCAGTGTTGGTGAGAGCAACACGGGGCTCTCTTGATCTCAGCATGGTTATAGCAGGAAGTCCTACACTTCGAGCCTCTAGTTTGCTGTGGAGTGTCCTAGATTTGGACTGAGATAAGAAAGGCTCCAGCAAGTCCACTGAAACTTTCTAGCTACTTAACATTGCTCTACAAATTTGAGTCTTTCAGGAACTCCAGGGGAAATGTTGATTCTGTATATCCCCTCAAGACTGGCTAACTGCATCGATAGCCTAGACTCAATTAACATCTATTCTCTCATTAACTCTTATCCTTCAGGTCCTTTAACTATCTTATTCTCCATATAGCTTGGGTTAGTTTTCTAGGGCTACCATGACGGAAAAAAACAAAGAAACGAAAAAACCTTGACATAGCAGAAGTTGATTGTCTCACTGTTCTGGAGACTAGAAGTCTGAAAGTGATATGTAGCAGGGCCACACTCCCTATGAAAACTCCATTGGAGTCTGTGCATATCTCTCTTCTAGCCTTTGATAGTTTGTCAGATTTTTTGTCATTTATTGGCTTGATGTATTACTCCAATACTTTATCTTCATATGATGATCCCCCGTGTATTTTATATTGTCTCCCTCCTGTGTGTGCCTGTGCTTGAATGTTTCCTTTTTAGAAGGACATAACAACTCATGTTAGATTAAATCCCATGCTAATGACCTTGTTTTAACTGGATTACCTCTGTAAACACTATTTCCTACTAACACCACATTCTGAAGTACTGAGAATCAGGGCTTTAACAGTTTCCTTTTCTTTTTTAGGTTTTTCTTTCTTTTGGTTTGTTTGTTTATTTGTTTCAGACAGGGTCTCACTATGTAGTCCAGGCTGACCTTGAACTCATAGGTGTCCAGGTATCTAACTCGTGGTGATCCCCCTGCCACAGCCTCCTTAGTGCTCGAATTGCAGGCATGCACCACCACACCCTACTCACTATTTTCTTTAGGAGAGGCATGAAGCTTTTTTAAACATTTATTTATATATATTATGGCCAACTCAGCCTGCCCTGGGGGCGGGGCTAGCGTAGCAAGTGTTGCTGGGGATTGAACCACGGTCCCTGCCACTGCCTAAGCGTTCCTCAGCAGGTGCTTTAGACCACTGTACCATCTTGCCAGCCCCAGCATGAGGCTTTTTAACCTCACTAACTTCGCTTTCTTGATCCTCCCATGCTGTTGTAGAAAATGAAGTAATTTCTGTCGTCAATTCCTTCATAATCCCGACTAGACCTCCGGTACATCATTAAACAATTTCATCCTCTTTATGCTTTCATTCGACTTTGTAGAAAAATACAATACTGGATCAGTCTAACTGCACTCCTTGGGTGTTACAAAGGAAATTTTTTGTTTGTTAGCATTGTTTTATTTATTTATTTTGAGACAAGGTCTTGCTATGCAGTTCAGGCTGATCTGGAGCTCACTTTGTAGCTATGCTATTCTCAAACTCATAATGATCCCCCTCAGCCTCCCAAGTGCCAGGATTACAGACATGTGCCACCACACCCAGTTTAAGAGGAAATGTTGCCACCATGTGTACTGTGTCAGACCCACAAGTTCTAATCTCAACTCAAGAGTCTTTCAGAGATGCAGAATCAATAGATGGTGTGGAGAAAGGTGGCTATTGAGTCTCAGTAATTGGTTTAAGAGGTTATGGAATGTAAGTTTAAATTCTGCAAGGCAAAGCAGCAAGCTGAATGTAGCCTTAGGCAAGAGTCAAGACAGTATTTCATTTTCTTTGAGGCCCCACAGAGACTACTGAAATTGTCTCAGGTGTTCTTAGCTCTCAGTCACAGTAAAAAGACTTGGCTTTGTATTCTGTAGGAAAGATGGATATTTTCAGACAGGAAGTCATTTACCTTTCTGCCTACGTTCCATTAAATCCCATCCACATCAGCAGATGTCCTTGCCTCCTTGCTTTTGATCACAGAAGAAGGCTTGGTCTTTCTGAGCTTGGTCCCTCCATCCATATTCTGCATGTTGATTACCATGCCACCTCGTGTGAGGAGTGGGATAGTTACTTCTTAAACATTTGTTGGCTAACCCAATGAACCCCTTCTTCCTGATCACTTTCCTTCACGTTCCTCCTTTCCCTCCACTTTCAACCTTTTCTTCCTTCACTGTTTAATATGCTTTAATGTTTAATGTTTCTTATCAGTATTTAAGCAAACTCAAACCTTTCCCATTAAAACAACAATGTAAGGCAAGATTGAGTGGATAACCATGGCCATCCTTGTACTGTGAGGTAGAACATGGAGAAGCCTGGTCACATGACTTTGAAGAGGCAAATGAAGACAGTTTTGCTAAATTGTGTTCCTATTATAGCTGGGGCCTTTCATAGCTTTGCAGAGAACTGAAATCAAAACGTTGCTTTAATTGCTCCTTGTGACATTGAGAAATGTTGTATAAGAGAGGGTCTTTCTTTGTCTTTTTGAGCCATCATTTCACTATATAGTTCAGGCTGGCCTTTAACTCACTTTGTAGTGCAGGCTAGCCTCAAACCCAGAACAATGCTCCTGCTTCAGCCTCCTGAGTGCTGGGATTACAGGTGCACACCACTACGCCCAGTCTCACTCTTCATCTCAGTGCGCCCTGGGGGTAGGGCCAGCATGGCATGCTGCGGACTGAACCCCAGCTGCTGCATGTGCCTAAACAGGCGCTTTAGTCCACTGGACTTTCTGGCCAGCCCTCATATAGAGATGTTAATATCACTCTTCTATTGTAAGTCTTTGAATGATATACTCTCACATTCAGAAATGAACAAGAGGAAAACTCAGCACCCAGAATATTTCATTTTCCCTTACTCTACTAAGAGCTATGGCCCTCTGATGACAACCCGTGCACAATGAATTTTCAATTATTTAGGTCATTTAATGAGGATGGAGTTTGCACAACCAGAATGTCTAGGTGAAACTGCTTCACAGCTTTTAACAAACATTTGAAAATTGTTTAAAATAAGGGTTAGACCAATGGACTTTCCTTTTAGTGATATAGGAAATTATTCATAAATATTTTATTAACTACTTCTGAAGTTTGATGTCCTGCAAATCTCTTTCAGATTTGAGCGTATAGGTGAACCTCTATGACCTTTACATGGGCTGGAAAACCGTCTTCCCCACCATGTCTGAAGTTGTGCAGTTACTGCAACGTCAAGTAGGACCTTCTCCCACTCTCCCTCTGATAACTTCTGCTGTGCCCACAGAGCACTGGATGCATTTATTTCTCCTCTTAGCAAAATGATTTCTTGACTGCAGCCCTGAGCATCATTTCACTTCCATCTCTTTCTTCTCTGTTATTGCATTCAAATTTTAAGCAACTTGGGTTAGCAATCAAGACATCAAAATCTGCACCGTGAAGCAGGCATCTCAGGATGCCACATAAGGACACGATGCTGTATAATGAAAATTGCTAGGAAAGCAGTCATTACATATTCTGACTACATGTGTACAGAAAAAGTATATGTGATAATGCTTATTTGACATTAATTAGCTATACTTAATCCTTCCACAATGTGTACATACTTAATATACCATATGTACTTATGTTGTCTCCTAAAGAGATATGCAATTTTTATTTGTAAATTAAAATAATTTCTTATATGGCTCAAATTAGCCTGTAATTCAGAATTTTGTGAATTTTGGAGAAATAAAAAAAGCTTGACACCTATAACCCTAAATGATACATTCCTATGTTTGTGATTAGTCTAAACCTTACAGTCTGCATAGAGCACGACAAAGGCCGGAGACTAAAAACAAGGTTTTTTGCCAGGCGTGGTGGCTCATGCCTGTAATCCCAGCACTTGGGAGGCTGAGGCAGGAGGATCGCTGCGAGTTTGAGACCAGGCTGGGCTACAAAAGTGAGCTCAAAGCCAGCCTGAACTGCACAGTGAGACCCTGTCTCAAAAA
>PVJA010050740.1:0-13039 GCA_004027025.1 Myocastor coypus | reverse complement strand
CTGAGTTATAGGATATTACAGCACAGGTTCCCTTATATCCTGGGTCTTTTTTGACCTTGAAGGGCTAGGGCCAAAATATTGGCTATCCTTATAGCCCTTCTTTTTCTCCAATTTTTGGTCTGTTAACTTACATTCTTAGCCCTCCAGCAGAAAAGCTTTGTGATACTATTACTCTGTAACATAGGTACTTGAGCTTATCGTCACTGGCTTTCTGAGTATCAAATATCTTTAACTGAAACAAGCTTTAAAATTTTTTCTTTAATACCTGGCACCAGGAGGATTCCTGTTAAATTAGGAATCTGATATGCTGCAGTGAGTGATTCACCTGGGAGTTGAACATTTTGTAGATAATGTTTTATTTTGAAATACTTTTTAATGGGTCACATTGATACTACCTTTTTAAAATGTGTTACACTTAATGTTTTTTAAGTATTAAAATGAGTTTGTATTTTCTCTGCCAAACTTTTGTTTTGTTATCGCTAGAAAAAAAGTTGAGTTCAGAAAGAGGAAAGGGAAAGAGAAAGGAATCAGTGTTCTTTTTTTGGGGGGGGGGGACCGGGGTTCAAACTCATGACCTTGCACTTGCCAGGCAGGCATTTGTGCCATGGAGCTATCTCCCTGGCCCCGGAATCAGTGTTCTTGAGCACCTCCTGGTTATATGATGCTGCTCAGGGATTACCTGGATCATGCGGTATCCATTTGTGACTATGGGCAACCAGGATTCTTGCTGTGCAGAGAAAGACGGAGGCTTAAGAAGTGATTAAGTAGCTCATCGGAGGTTCATGGAGGAGAGCCAGAGCCAGACCCTTCTTGCCCCTCCATCCTCTGTCCTTTGCCCTGAGCTGGGGGTTTTCAAACTGTGCTCAGGAGGAACTGTAAAGGAAAGGTTGCCTGCCTGAGGAGGCATAGAGGTCCTCAGTCCATAGCAGCTCATGGATACTGGATGTTGTTATTTAGAAGAAAGACTCATAGATTAGAATAAGGCAAAATCTTTAAGCTCTCTGTGAAGGTACCATCATTATCATTATTACTGCTTATATTTTATTTACTAATATTTTCAGAACAAGTACTGATCCCAGACATAATTCTGCCAAGAAAATTGAGACTGTAGCTAAAGAATGAATGCTAATATTTCAGCACCTATTCCAGGAGAATTCATAAATTCATGGATTAACAGCAACTTCAACACATTACAGAATGAGCCTTCTCCCCTTTTGGGTGTGGATATGTGTCTTAGTTACTCTTCTCTCGTTGTTGGGCCAAAAACTCTGTCTTAGTTACTCTTCTTTCATTGCTGGGACAAATACCCGACACCCAAAATGAAGGAAGGAAAGGTTTATTTAGCTCACAGTTACTGGAGGTTTCAGTTCGTACTCGGCTGGATCCAAGGCTGAGTGGCACATGGCAGAGAATAGCAGTTCATGGCGGCAGAACAGCAACAATGGCGACAGAGGCAACGGAATAACCAGGGGAGTAGAGACCAACAGCAACCAATCAGGGCAGCAGGGCAACAGCACGAATCTGTCTCTCTGTCTCTTTTAATTACATGAGGCTCTGCCTTAGCCTGTCTGCCTCAGGCCACACCTATAATTCCCGGCTGTACTCAGAACGATAATCTCATCAGTACTAAATCACAATCCCAGTGACTCATGAGTCAAATCTCAATCTGTAGAAGTCCCCGCCCCATGATTCCATGAGGCTTTGGGGGGAGGGGGAACTAGACATAAACCGTAACAATATGTGTATATATCTTTTTTTTTTTTAAGAATTTATTTTATTTTATTTATTATTTTTTTCTTGTTTTAGAACCTTTATTTGTTCACTCACCTTTATGGCCGGCTCAGCCCGCCCCGAGGGCAGGGCTGGCGCAGCATGTGGTGCCCGGGATCGAACCGGGGTCCCTGAAGCCGCCCAAGCTTTTCCAAGCAGGCGCTTTAGACCACTGAGCCATCCCACCAGGCCCCTTTTTTTTTTAAAGAATTTTTTAAATTTTATTTACTTATTTTTATATATCTTACATGTAGAAAACATGCTAGGGAGAGTTACCATCACCCTGAGGGTGTTGTTATAGCCGGCAATTTTATTCCTTGTTTGGTTTTTTTTCTGTCTGTAAGATTTCTCAAAGAATATGTGTTATTTTTCTGATTAAAAAACTGTTAAGAGCCGGGCGTGGTGGCGCAAGCCTGTAATCCCAGCACTCGGGAGGCTGAGGCAGGAGGATTGGTGCGAGTTCGAGACCAGCCTGGGCTACAAAAGTGAGCTTAGGACCAGCCTCAACTGCATAGCGAGACCCTGTCTCAAAAAAGACAAAAAAAAAAAAAAAAAAAAAAAGGTCGATATAGTCGTAAAATGTAGTTACGCCCATGACTTTTGTAGTAATGGTCTTTAGTTTGGAGGAGCATCTTCACATTCCCAGAAGTGATGTTGGTTATTTTTATCCTTAAAGTAAATCAATTTCTGGCTCGGCAGGATGGCTCAGTGGTCTAAAACACCTGCTTAGGAAAGCTTAGGCGGCTGCAGGGACCCTGGTTCGATCCCTGTCACCACATGCTGCACCAGCCCTGCCCTCAGGGAAGGCTGAGCCGGCCATAAAAGTAAATGAATAAACAAAAGTTGTGAAACAAGAAAAAAAAAGAAATAACTAAAAAGTAAATTGATTTCACAGTTGTGGTTAAAGATGTCTCACCTTTGCCTTTAGTTCTCTGGAAATGTAACAAAAATAGATCTAGACCACCATAATCAATGTTTTTAGAAGTACTGTGTTCAAATTCTTACCTCCAGGGCCCGGCAGGATGGTTCAGCGGTCTAAAGCGCCTGCTTAGGAAACAGGGACTGCTGTTCGATCCCCGGTACCACATGCTGCGCCAGCCCTGAATAAACAAACAAACAAAAGTTGTGAAACAAGAAAAAAATAAAATAAATAAAATTCTTAAAAAAAAAAAAAAAAAAAAAAGAAAAAGAAACGAAAAAAAACAAAAAAACAAATTCTCACCTCCAGTGCAAGTAATTATTACTTTTGGCTCTTGTTTGGATCTCTACCTCTAGCTAACAGCTATAGCATATGTCTGTCACACACGTGGACTTAACAGGTATGCTTACCTTGAAATTAACAACTAAAGAGTAGTTCGGTATGATGTCATGGACTGATTCTTGGATTTTAATAAATTATCTTCATCTCAATAAGTGGATTCAGATTTAGTGATAATGCTTGCATATAAGTTATTTTAAAAGCAGCTGTATGGACCCTGGAAATTATTTCTCATTTTTCATATCAGAAAGTAAATATTGTCACTCAAATGATTTTTTTAAATTTAATTTTATTCTTTTTCTTGTTTCACAACTTTTGTTTGTTTATTTATTTACCTTTATGGCTGGCTCAGCCTGTCCCGAGGGCAGGGCTGGTGCAGCATGTGGTGCTGGGGATCGAACCGCGGTCCCTGAAGCTGCCTAAGCTTTTTTTTTTTTTTTTGTCTTTTTGAGACAGGGTCTCGCTATGCAGTTCAGGCTGGCCTTGAGCTCACTTTTGTAGCCCAGGCTGGTCTCGAACTCGCACCAATCTTCCTGCCTCAGCCTCCCGAGTGCTGGGATTACAGGCGTGAGCCACCACGCCCGGCTGCCTAAGCTTTTCTAAGCAGGCGCTTTGGACCACTGAGCCATCCTACTGGGCCCAGCACTCAAATGATTTAACACAAGTGTTTATTAGGTGCCTAATCCATTCCAGTCACTGCACTACATTAGCATCCTTTTAAAATTTATTGTGCTCTTTGGAAATGTGAACACATTTTATGGCTAGCCCTCACTTTTGGTTGCAAAGAGAAAACACAGGGTATACTTTTTGTCCTGTGTGGATGGACAGCTGTAGAACAAGCAAAACAGAAAATACAGATAACTTAGCTCTCACATAAATTATTTCCTAGCCTGTGATTGGATGTATCAACACCGAGATAATCAGAACTTTTCCTTCAACCCATCCTGTTGTGCCTGAAAGATCGGGAATTACAGCAGATGTTTTGGAAGATTTGATCTTGCTGTCTGGCTGTGCTTTGCTGCCCTTAATCAGTGGTGGCACAGTTTGGTGGCGTGTTGCCAGGTAGCTCCAGTTTCAGTGGGCTGAGTCTCAAAATAGGAAAGCTAAGAAATGAAAAGTGTATGATGATGGATCCAGTGAATTCACCATTCATGGGATAAAGAAGAAGGGTGATTCAGAATCTGGGAAGGAATCACAGAACATTTTATTAACTGAGGTTGAAAATTTTGCAGGCTCTCTTTCAAGCTGGAGAACTTAAATGGGGGACAGATGAAGAAAAATTCATCACCATCTTTGGAACACGAAGTTTGTCCCATTTGAGAAGAGGTGAGTGAAAAAAAAATCTGAGTGAGACAAACACTTCTGTAAATTTTCAAACTGTGAACCAGTATGGCAAAATACTATGTAGGAGGCCTTTAATGAATCCATTTTTTTAAAATGAATCTGTGTATTGATGTGAAGAATTATGATTATGCTTTGCTTAGTCTACACATCACTGTCAGTGTCTTTAGAGTTTTACTGTCAAGAGTCAGAAACTACTGAGCACTGGTGTGCTACGCCTTGTTCCTGCTGGACATCAATACCAAGACCCGAGCTCTGAATTTTCACTGATACTTTTTGGTACTGGTTGATAGCGAGTTCACTGGCAGGTGACAGAAAATCTAAAGAGTGGTTTTAAAAATTGGACACTTTCTGAAGGTACAGTTCCATGTTAGGTTTGGTAGGACCCAGGCTATTTGTTTTACTGCTCTATTACCTTTAATCCTTTTTTTTTTGTTGTTGATATTTTTTCTTATCAACCATCACTTAGAGTTTGGCATGTAGAACACCACGCACCAGGCTCCTCATAAAGGGGAAAAAGGCTCTTTTGTAGGAATGGTCACTAGGACTAAAGACCTTCTTTTGGGAAAGATGTTCCTTATGTGATGGAGATTTTTTTTTTTTTTTTTTTGTAGTGTTTGACAAATACATGACTATATCAGGATTTCAAATTGAGGAAACCATTGACCGGGAGACTTCTGGTAATTTGGAGCAGCTGCTGCTTGCTGTTGGTAGGTAATTGGCAATGTATGTAGTACTTGTGGTAAGAGATAAAGTCTGTTGTTCAGCTGAGGCTAAATCTGAAGATAACTACACATTTCTTTGTGGAAAAACAAATGTCATGTTGTAGGGTGACATCAACTGTTAAATTTCTAATTTAGAAATTTTTTTTTTTTTTTTTTCCCCCTGGAATTGGAGATCGAACATGCACTGGAGAGCAGGCCGGCGTGGCAGGCAGGGCCTGGAATCGAACCCTGGCCCCTGCGCTTCCCAAAGCAAGGGCTTAATCCGCTGAGCTGTACCACTGGCTAGAAATTTGTTTTGATGTTAGAAATACATGATCATTGGGGCTGGGGAGATAGCTCAGTAGAATAAGCATTTGCCTGGCAAATGCAAGGATCTGAGTTCAATCCCCAGTTCCAGCAAAAAAAAAAAAAAAAAAAAAAGAGATATGTGATCATCAAGTTAGTTCAAAATGGAAATATTAAGAATTATTTAAAAATCATTTTGAAACTTCATTAAACTTACTATTTCATCATGAGCCTGATATGTTGTTGGTATTCCCCTAGAGGCTTATAAATACTTTTACTGATACCTGTCGAGTTTTAGAATTCTTTTACATAATATCCTCATAGCTTTGAGGCAAACTGAGAGATTGTCATGTGGTTAAAAAAAAAAAAAAGAGTATGTTTGATGTAATAGAAGGTAGGATGATAGTTATCTTCAGGTGAAATAATTTGGAATTTTCTCCTATGTAAAAATTTAGATTAACGAGAAACTGAGCGAGTGTAGGTCACTAGGTGTGTATGTGCTCCAAAGCTGATTTGTGCAGGAAGCGAACCTGTGGCTTCCCAGTAGCCCTGGCTCTCGCGTGCGTCTTCAGGGAATGTCTAGTTCATTTCGGTGTGAGCTCATGTTCAAGGCCCCCCCTCCAGAATAAGTTAAATATTTGCATGAATCAACATTAAAGGTAGCTTTTCATTTGAATGTGCCATTCACGAGCTTTTATTTTAGTACCTTTATAATTTGAATGCACATGAAAATTATGGACTTATTGCTAGTGGCAGTTTTTCTTAAGCAGTGGTAAAAGGAGACTTCAAGAACCTCATCATTGAAGGATAAGTTTTGTACATTAAGAGATTTTCATCGAAAAGTTTCCCTGAAGCTGAGCAGACTGAGGTATTAGCATATTTAATTGCCATTAATCATGTCCATGTTCAGAGGTGGTCAACTCTTCTGAGGTCAGTTTGAGTATTTGTCCAGAACTGTCTAGAATTTGTCCAGTATTTGTCAGGCTGCTAATGAACCAGGGATTTCAAAGAATGTAGAGAGGCTTTAGGGAGATGGTCCAGGATTTTTCAAAGATTAGATAGGGGGCCCGGCAGGATGGCTCAGTGGTCTAAAGCGCCTGCCTAGGAAGGCTTAGGCGGCTGTAGGGACCGCGGTTCGATCCCCGGCACCACATGCTGCGCCAGCCCTGCCCTCAGGGCAGGCTGAGCCGGCCATAAAAAATAAATACATAAACAAGTAAAAGTTCTGAAACGAGAAATAAATAAATAAATAAATTCTTTTTAAAAAAAAAAGATTAGATAGGATGATAATCTTTTCTAGCTTGCTTAAATGTCTTGGAATAAAAGATTCAAATAAAACCTTCACTAATTCATTGGTGATGAATGAGGCTGTGGTGCAGTAAAAGCCCAGGCTGCCAAAACTGCTACGTCCCAAAGTGCTCAGAGAACAGAGGGATATTGAGGAAACTTGCAGGCCTTTTCTCTGTAGAACACACCGCCAAGGAACACTGAAGATAGCAAATACAGACACATTGTGAATAAGGAAATGTGATCTGGTTACAAAAAGGCAGCTTTTTTAAACATGTTTTCTTTTTATATTGTTTTAAACTCTTAGTTTTTTTGTTTTGTTTTGTTTTAAAGTGCTAGGGCTTGACCTTAAGGCCCCACACATACTAAACAAGTTGTTTACCATAGAGTTATACTTGCAGTCCTAGCTTACGTTAATTCTCTAGTTAAAATAGCATCTGAGCATTGCATTATTTATTTCCTTAGTGAAATCTATTCGGAGTATTCCTGCCTACCTTGCGGAAACCCTGTACTATGCTATGAAGGTAAGTGGATATCCTGAAGCTTTTATTTATTTTTTTTTTCTCCATCTCTGACTATAGGAATTTTTTCTCTTAAAATATATAACCCAGGTCTACTATACTGTTTGACTTTATTGAGTTAGGTAAGGGGAATGATATTGTACTTGACATTTTTAAACAATATACCTTTCTTTTTCTTTTTTACAGGGAGCCGGGACAGATGATCAGACTCTTATCAGAGTCATGGTGTCCAGGAGCGAGGTTGATCTGTTTAACATTAGGAAAGAATTTAGAAAGAATTTTGCCACCTCTCTTTATTCCATGATTAAGGTATGTCTTGGGTACTTTTCTTACACTGAGACGAAATACCTGATGACCAGAGTTAAGGGAGAAAAGGTTTATTTATTTAGGTTTTAGTCCATAATCTCCTAGCTCCAAGGCAGGGTGGCTCATGGCACATGGCAGCAGGCAGAGGGCAGCAGTTCATGGCAGCAGAAGACAGCAAAAGCAACAAGAGCAAAAAAAAAAGAGGGAAGAGAGAAAAAGCAAACCTTTCCCTTGCTTATATTCTATGCAGACTACTTGTCCTTGGGCGGGTATTGCACTCACTATCCCAGCATTTGACCAGGAGTCACTCACAAACTGTTAGAAGTGTTCTCCCATGATGGCATGAAGCTTGCGGGCACATCTAAGCACAAACCATAGCAAGGGAGTAGAATCATTTTGTAAATCCTGTTGCAGTGCCTAGAGTGGGTCAGTAGGTAGCCTGCAAGATGGCAGAATGGATGGGAGAATTCCACTCCTGTGTGAACTTTGCATTTTAATTGTGTGACCAGAGTTAGGAGTTAAAGGTGTGAAGCTCAGCAAGATGCTTTCTGAATTAGGGACAGTGGCTCGCCAGGGAGAGTGTGACTATTGGTGTGGCCGAGCCTCTTGGTGAACCTAGAAGCATTATGTAGTAGTGGTGACAGGCGGGTGACTCAGCAAGCCCAAGTCCTTGCCAGGCGTGGTGGCACATGCCTGTAACCCCAGCACTTGGGAGGCTGCGGCAGAAGAATCAGTGCAAGTTCGAGACCAGCCTGGGCTAAAAAAAATGTGCTCAAGGCCAGCCTGAACTGCATAGCAAAACCCTGTCTCATAAAAGACCAAAAAAAAAAGGCCCAAATCCTTGCCTCTGATAATAATATGTTCTTTGTCTTTATTTGTTCCAACTGTCTGTTACTTCCTTCTTTCTCGACCATCAGCTTTTTCCTTTATTGTCTGTCACCGCCATATCTCTGGTGTTAGTTCATAGTTGAGGAAAGAGCCAGTTAAGTCATCCCTTGATTGAATAGCCTGGGTATTAGGAAGGTTTAAGAACTAGGGACGCAAGGATTATAGCAGCAGATCAGGGGGCTGAAGTTGAGAATTTAGCCCAAGGGAAGAAATGGCAGTGGCTTTTCATCTTGGGGCTGGGAATGGCTTAGGTTGGGCAGTGGAATGAGGGAATCAGCTGGCTTTCAACCTAGAATGGAAATGAGGCTGTTAGGGGATCTTTAAGCTAACAGGTGTTACTATTAGCTTTATTGTTTTAAGAGCAAGGTACTCTGTGATCTAGAATTAAATTTGGCCCAAGTATTTTGGCATCCCACCCATTGGATATAGTAGTGTGGACCAAGTACAGGACGGGAATTCAGTGAGCCAAACCTGCTCATTTAATGTGTGTGGTTTGGCTGGGCTGAAGGAAACTAGATTGCCTTGCATTTACAGATTGAGACATTAATATTTCATCTGCGTCTGAGTATGAGACAGAGGCAAAGTATGTTCTGTCTTTCTCTGTCTTTGGGGCAAAGTAGCATCCTCCACATGGCATTGGCTTTGTCAGTCCTCAGCCAGTTGCATAATATGCAAGAGAAACGTGAAGTCTGTCTGTAAGACTCGATGTCAATTTGTTATGTTTCCCTGTTCTCTGTGTTCCTAGAGAGATATGGTACTTGATTATTGTAGAACTATGCCTTTAACAATTAAATTTAGAAAATGAAGCAGAAGTTCTTTGGTAAGAAACTCCTTGTTTAACATTCCTAGTGTGAAAGTCATAGGGAAATCACCAACTTGGGAGAAAAGTCATAGGAACAGAATTTCTTGGCAGATGTGTTATATTTCCTGTGGATTCCGTGAGTCATGGAGGTTAACGGAGTACATTTGGGTTGTAGGGTGACACATCTGGGGACTATAAGAAAGCCCTGCTGCTGCTCTGTGGAGGAGAGGACGACTGACGTGTTGCTGGGGAGTGACCGGCCGGCCCTGTGCCTGCCCCTCCACTGCCGCCTTCCCCAGCACTTGCAGCTCAGTGCCCGATCGCCAGTGTCTGCTACCTTGCCTTATTCACTGTAGTATGCTGCTGACCAAACACAGAGAAGAAGATAGTGGTGCTTCCTTTTAATCTTCCAGTGAGACCCTTCTGTGTCTGACTGTGGCAGTACTGAAGTGCATTACATTCCTAAGTTTAGTGTCTGCATCCTTTGTAGTTTTGTCTAAGAGGGCAGATTGCTTTTAGCCTTTTTTTTAAAGCTTCATATATATTATATTCATAATCATATTACCTTTATCGGAAACTTAGCCTTCAAATTGTGAACTCTGGAAATGTTACGAATCATGTTTGTTACTCAGTTAAACCTGAAAAACTATGGTGGCTGTGTTCAAAAGATTAATGATCAATAAACATTTCTTTTCCTTGGAATTCTGTGTACGTGTGTTTAGAATGTTTGAGTAGTTAGCGATGATACCATTTTCTTTAAGTCAGTGAATTAGCAAAGGTTTTGTTGAAAACTGAATTTACGGTTGGTCTTTTGAACAACAGAAGTGAAGTGTCACGAACTGAATTTCCTGTGGAGCATGGAAGGAAGGAGGGGCGTGAGGGTCTGCAAGGTGCTTGCTGTACATTCACTCCAGTATCAGTTCTGGCAGTGCTTGTGGCGCCGCCTGCTTAGTAGAAAAGCTTGCTTTAAAAATGTAGGATAATTTTTTTCTTTCTTTCTTTCTTTCTTTCTTTCTTTCTTTCTTAAACAAATAAAATAGTTTTGTTTGTATATGCAAGACTAAGATATGGCGACCTCACCAGCTCAATGGGGCGGATGCAAGAAGCTGTGATGACGCCACTGCGCGTGCCTGCCCTGGCACCCATGGATCCCTTGTGCATCTCACAGACTGGCCCACAAGGTGGTAGCTCCCTCCTGGCTGTCTTCTGTGCCTCTTCTTCAGAATCTTAGCTTTTTCTGTTTTTATTATAAATTCATTTTCCTACTTACCAACTGCTACTTTTTAAACTTAAATAGCAGTATTTATAAAGTTTGCACTAGAATGCAAGTCAGTAGATAGGCTCAGCAAAACATGATCCTTCTGAAAGAACTATAAGCAACTATCTGAAGTGGAATTTTTTTGTTTGTTTGTTTGTTTGCTGGGTATTTTAGGGAAGCGTTTACAGGGTGTTCTGGGTCTCACTACTAGATCGGATCACTAGTAGTGATCCACCTGTTTACAGCCTCCCAAGAGCTTCAACTGCCACTTTCAAGATAATAAAATTGGGGCCCGGCGGGATGGCTCAGTGGTCTAAAGTGCCTGCTTGGGAAAGCTTGGGCAGCTTCAGGGACCACGGTTCTATCCCTGGCACCACATGCTGCACCAGCCCTGCCCTCGGGGCGGGCTGAGCCGGCCATAAAATTGAGTGAATAAACAAAGGTTCTGAAACAAGGAAAAAAAAAATAAATAAATAAAATAAAAAATTCTTAAAAAAAAAAGATAATAAAATTTAATTTTTAGAAAGGAGCAGGTTTGTTTTTCTTTTGTTTGGTCTTCTGATTCTTACCGTGTCAGTTTTTTGTTTTCAAAATACCTCTTCAGACAGTTTGAAATTTTTCTCATTTGTACTTACTGTCTTGTGTATGTGTTTTATTTTTATTTATTTTTATATTTTATTTATTTTTTTTTGTTTCAGAACTTTTGTTTGTTTATTTTTATGGCCGGCTCAGCCTGCCTTGAGGGCAGGGCTGGCACAGCATGTGGTGCCAGGGATTGAACCGCGGTCCCTACAGCCGCCTAAGCTTTCCTAAGCAGGCGCTTTAGATCACTGAGCCATCCTGCCAGGCCCCTTAAATATTTTTTTTTCACAACCTTTTATGTTAACTAGAATATCCAGGGAAACCATAAAACTTGTTTGTGTGTACATATGACAGTGAAGTTTTTGACCCCTAAAACTCAGACAATTTTGACACAGAATCAAGTTCAGCTATATGTACTTTTCACCTTAAAAGCTGGTATAAGCCGGGCGTGGTGGCTCACGCCTGTAATCCCAGCACTCGGGAGGCTGAGGCAGGAGGATCGGTGCGAGTTCGAGACCAGCCTGGGCTACAAAAGTGAGCTCAGGACCAGCCTCAACTGCATAACGAGACCCTGTCTCAAAAAGACAAAAAAAAAAAAAAAAAAAAAAAAAGCTGGTATATTTGAAGATGTTTTATTTTTTAACGTCTCACTATCTTTTAAAATAAACCTTGTTATGCTTCAAAAAAATCAACTAATGCATTTTAGTATTTGTTTTATTTATCCAGTTTTGTAACCCTGCCTAACTCTTTCTGTGAGTTAATACAATACAAAGTCAGTGTGTTTTTTCACAACTAGACCAACTGACTCTAAGTTTCATGTGAGAATAAAATTGCAAGCAAAATTAAACAAGTGTCTTGAGGGAATGTTGTTCTTTACACATGTTATGATAGATTATAAAGCCTGACTAATTAATTAGTATAGAATTGTTGCATAAACATAAAATAGCAAACCCAATTATGGAGGCTCATATATTTGAATGTGTGGTAAAGATAGGTTTTAATTTGCCATGTAGAAATTGAATTACTTCTTTTGATGTACCTAAGTGATATGAAAATTGTTGGGTAGTCATCCAGGAAAGGATATGGTTAGATTCGTATTTCATATACTATATAAATCTTAAAACAGCATGAAAAATGAAGGACAAGGACATGAAAAATCTTATATAGAGTTGATAGTGTGAGTTATTCTGAAAGATATGGGAAGATGTATAACCTCATAGAACAGTGCAAAACAATTATGATGTATGATTTTTCACAGTTAGGCAGAAATCTAACAGTTCTTGCTAATGGCTCTTTAGGACAGTGCCAGTGTTAGTTGCTCTGCCCCCTTTGGAAGGTATTCAGCACCATACTTACACATACAGCACACTCTGACTCGACAGATGTATTTTTAGGGAACTATAGGTACTACATAGGTGAACTAAAACAGGTTCATTGTAGCATTGCTTCTAATATTGAAACAGTCGGAAAGTCAGTAGGAGGCCAGGTAAAGTAATGAACATTCACCGCAGCTAGGAAACAGAGCAGGGGCAGTGTCAGAGAGGGAGAGGCCAGGGGTCAGATAGCCCCAGAGGTCATGGCTCTGTGACCTGCCAGACACATCAAGATGTGTGCTTTAGCATCTGTAAGGCATTTCTTAATCCAATTGAACTTATACATCAGCATTAATGGTTATGTCATTTATGTGTTAAGGAAAAATCTGCATGCATTTAGAATAGTGCACTTCTGAGGGTTACCTGTGAAATAATGAAGGCGGCATGTGAGGGAGGAAACTGGGTAGTTGAGGAGCAGAGGTCTTCATTAGAATACAAAATGGTAACCAAACAAACATTAGAAATAATACAGAATTGAGCCGGGCATGGTGGCGCACGTCTGTAATCCCAGCACTTGGGAAGCTGAGGCAGGAGGATCGGTGCGAGTTCGAGACCAGCCTGGGCTACAACAATGAGCTCAAGGCCAGCCTCAACTGCACAGCAAGACCCTGTCTCAAAAAGACAAAAAAAAAAAAAAAAAAAA
>PVJA010050739.1:0-13147 GCA_004027025.1 Myocastor coypus | reverse complement strand
AAAAATATTTTCAAAATTTGCGGGTTGTCTTTTCACTCTGTTGGTACTTTCCTTTGACGTGCAGAAACTTCTTAGCTGGAGGAGGTCCCATTTGTTGATGCTTTCAAGTGCTAAACGTGCAATTTGATTTCTGTCCATGAACTCTGTGCCTACTCCGGTATCTTCAAGATTTCCTCCCACTTTTTCTTCCAGGAGATTTAATGTTTCTCTTTTTAATATTTAGATCTTTAATCCATTTCAACTTTAGTTTAGTGCTTGGTGATAGACTAGGGTCAAATTTTAGTTTTTAGCATTTAGAGAGCCAGTTTTTCTAGCACCATTTGTAAAAGAGACTATCTTTCTTCCAGTAAACGTGTTTGTCCCTTTTGTCAAAAATAAGGTGGCTGAGTGTGTTTGTATTTACTTCTGCATCTTCTAATCTATTCCATTGATCTTCAGGTCTATTCTTTTGCCAATACCACGCTGATTTTTTTTTTTTTTTTTGTAGCTCAGAGAAATTTTATTATAAAATGTCAGTATTCATATACATAAGCTAGTATGAACTGAAAATTCATCATACATTTACTTCATTTTTTAGCTTGACCTTCTAGTAAATCTTTAGCTTCATTGATTTTGGCTGATATGTAAGGAGATCCTCCTTTGTCTGGGTGATTTAAGAACATAATTCGTCGATGAGCATCTCTTATTTTTCCTTTATTGGCAGTAGGGCTTACACCTAGTATTAATGCTGCTTCCCGTTTTGTCATTTTGGGTTCAAACCCACCTCTATAATAGCCACCACTGAAGGCAGATTTTGGTAGACTCTGAAAAACTTGTTTTACTTGAGGCTCCATATGCTTCATGGCTCATAAAACATAACGGCCTGCAAATCCTGCAGCAGCAATGGTCAGTCCAACTGCTACCACTGTGCTGGCCATGTTTCGGGCCGACGGTCCTGCCTTAACAGGAGGTGCGGTTCATCCCAGCCCAAAGGCCATGGCCACAAACTACCTGCCTTTACCAAAAAGCGACACAAACACCGCCTCTATTCCCAAATCTTACCACGCTGATTTTATTACTGTAACTTCGTAGTATAACTTTAGGTCAGGAATTGTAATGCCTCCTGCCATACGTTTGTTGCCCAGAATTGTCTTTGCAATTCTGGGTCTTTTTGGGTTCCAAATAAATTTTAGGAATGATTTCTCCAGGTCTGTGAGGTATGTTGATGGTATTTGGATAGGAATTGCATTAAATCTGTATAACAATTTAGGGACTATGGCCATCTTAACAATGTTGGTTCTTCCTATCAAGGAGTAGGGAATATCTGTCCATTTTCTGAGATCTTCTAGGATCTCTCTTTTCAGAATAATGTAGTTTTCATTGAAAAGGTCTTTTACTTCTTGGGGCCCGGCGGGATGGCTCAGTGGTCTAAGGCGCCTGCTTGGGAAAGCTTGGGTGGCTTCAGGGACCGCGGTTCGATCCCCGGCACCACATGCTGCGCCAGCCCTCCCCTCAGGACGGGCTGAGCCGGCCATAAAAATGAATGAATAAAAACAGGCAGGGGTTCTGAAACAAGAAAAAAATAAATAAATAAAATTAAAAAAGAAAAGGTCTTTTACTTCTTTAATTACTTTCATAGGTTTTGATTTGGCATTGGAATTCCCCAAAGTGTGTGATAGCTTTTCTGAGCTTGATGAGTCACTGTCAAGTGACAAGTGGAAAGTGACTAATACTGCTAAGCTCTCCTCCTTCCAGTTCCTGATCTGTGTCAAGAACAACGTAAGCCCACTCCACAGCCATAGCCAGAACCCAAGAAAAAGGCTCCTCCAGAGACAGAAGAGAACTGGAAGTCAGCAGCACAGCCTTCTTTGCCCTCTTCTGAGAATGAGGAAAGCAGGTCCGCAGAGAAAGTGCTCTTAGCCTTCCCTCCCAGCCTGCTGGCGCAGCAGCTGACCATGCTAGATGTGGTGAGCACTGAGCGCTGCGGGAAAGGCGGGGCAGCCCATCTTTCTGACAGCAAAGAGCAGGTCCACACAGAAGGTGCTGTTAGCCTTCCCTCCCAGGCTGCTGGTGCAGAGCTGACCGTACTGAATGTGGTGAGCACTGAGCACTGTGGGATGGGCGGGGTAGCCCGTCCTTCCAGAACCTCTGCTCTCAGTCCCACCACTTCCTGACCAGATTACATGACCTGGGACTGATGAAAGTTCCGTATTCTGCCAACTGCATTGTCTGCCCCTGTCTCTTAGCACTGAGCCAACCTTGTCCTCATGTGGATGTAGACGATGGACATAGAACATAGACCACGCCAACTTCACGAAATGACTAAGAGGTCCACGTAAGATTGGGAAAATGGAAAGCAGGGCAGAGATTGGGCCCAGATGATGGAGGAGGGTGTTCACAGAGACATAGGCAGGGCTATGTGTCACCTAGCCATCTTCCCAGGAGGATTTGAAATATAAAAGATTTTACAGCACACACCAGAGCAAATCCCCTAGTTATAGTTGCCACAGGAAATTTGCCATTGCAGTGAACAAAGAAGCAGAGGTTGAAAAACAATACAAACAGAAATCTCCAATTAGCAGAACTGAGAAATTTTTTATTTCTAGAAGCTGGTGAGGATGGCTCGGGAGAAAATACCTCTGATTTTCACATCTAGGTCCTGGTCATCCTAAGTTGGCCACCACCAATGGGCAGATCCAGCTACTTGCAGAGGTCTCTGCCCATATCTGCAG
Organism: Myocastor coypus; assembly: GCA_004027025.1. Lineage (NCBI taxonomy): Eukaryota > Metazoa > Chordata > Mammalia > Rodentia > Myocastoridae > Myocastor > Myocastor coypus. Next base: position 10,436 of record PVJA010050739.1, on the reverse strand, counting down.
CTTTCTGATCTGCAGCTCAGACCATAGCCACAACCTGCCACCAGTTGACACAGCAGACTAGCTGGAGTGGGTTCTGCCCTGGTGACATTGTCTTCCTCCACAGGAGCTGGTCAGGAAGGTCGTGCTGTGACTGCCTGGGCTCTACCTGGATCCAGAGGAGGAAAAAGGGCAGAGAACACCTGGCATCCACTGTCTGGGCCACCACTGCACAGCTTAATAAGGTGGCCAACTGTGTGGCTACCACTTGCCTTGGGGATCCCAGCACGAAGGCTGGAGACAGGGCAAAGGTGATGGAGCACTGGATCCAAGTAGCCAAGGTGACCTGGTGATGTCCACTCTGTCTGCTCTCCATCAGCGCTCAGGGCTGTAGGCTAAGATGTTGCACCAACCTCCATCCTCCCTAGTGAGGGCACCCTGAGCCAGACTCACAGCTCATGTGGGGTGGTGGGCTCAGTCATCTGAGCTGAGCTGCTTCCTTGAGTTTAGCCAGAGCTCTTCTCCCTGGGAGTGCTGTCACGGGGCCCAGTGAGTCACTCCATGGCTCCCTGGGCATCGTCTCATCTAGGAGAGATAAAGGCAGCTGGCACTGGAACAGGCTAGTCTCTAACTGCTCCTCACTCACATAAAATACTTTCGTTTCTCTAGCTAGAAATGCCTGCAGCTCAGAAACTTCTTCTCGCTACACACCATCATATCTGCTCTGCAGAGCAGTCCAGTCCATCAGGTGAACAGGACATAGGCAGAAGTGTCCAGATGGGCCTGACTTTCTCCATAAGGATGCCAGGTATATTATAGTAGATCTTTCTGCTGGCCCCTGAGTGACTCTGGAAGGGGCTGGAAAGCCCTGAATGCTGAGGGCAGGAGCCACCTTACAGGTGGATCCGTAGGCCTCCTTAGTATCCCACACTAGGGTTTCTGATTCAGGACTGTTTCTCAGCAACAGGCACAGTTGCTCACAAAATGTCTTTCTTCAGGTTGTCACTAAACAGCAGTGGAACTGTTTGTCCAGATGAAACCATAATTGTCCAGACTGACAAAACACAATCTGCTGAAATGTGGAAGGTTCATAGGATCAAAAGAAAACTCCCATCCCACTCCTTTGGCTTCCACAGATTTTATATGAACCCAGCAGAAATGCTCATTTAGGCAGTCTGTGTCCTTTAGGTTTGCAAGTGAAAGGAATCTGAACCCACACACCCCTCATTATTCTGCAATTCCTCCTGTTTCCCTTCTCAACCAGGAAAAGTTTCAAAAGATTCAAGAATCTGTGTGCCAAGGACACTGCAGACAGCAGGAATCTGCTCATTAAGGTCAACTGAGGGGGCCGGCAGGATGGGTCAGTGGTCTAAAGTGCCTGCTTGGGCGGCTTCAGGGACTGAGGTTCAACCCCCGGCACCACATGCTATGCCAGCCCTGCCCTTGAGGCAGGTTGAGCCAGTCATAAAAATGAGTGAATAAGCAAACAAAGGTCTGAAACAAGAAAAATAAATAAATAAATAAAATAAAAAATTATTAAAAAAAAAAGGGTCAACGGAGGCTGGGATCTGAGGTGAAAGTGTCTGGAAGGCAGAGAGAAGGCAAAGGTGGAAAGGGTTCAGGGCCAGACAGGGGCTGTTTGCTGGGGTGGTCGTTTTTCCCCTTATCCACATTGAGAAATTTTAGTTACATTTCCTATAAGCACAAGAAGGTGGCGCTATTTGTTCTTGGTTAAACCGGAGGCTAGCGGGCCCATGCGGCTCTGGTTTGGATTATGCTGTGCTCTCCAGGAAAGGTTCAGGAGATGGCAGATCTAGCATCTAGCCGGTACCTGGGGGCCATACTGGACACTCCTGCTGGAAAAGTAGCTTCCATATGCTGATGGTGGCTGTGTAGTAAGGCTTCTTTGTTCCACCAGATCAGCCCCCAATTGTTTTTTTTTTGTTTTTTTGTCTTTTTGAGACAGGGTCTCGCTGTGCAGTTCAGGCTGGCCTTAAGCTCAGTTTTGTAGCTCAGGCTGGTCTCGAACTCTCACCGATCCTCCTGCCTCAGCCTCCCGAGTGCTGGGATTACAGGCAGGCACCACCACGCCCGGCATCAGCCTCCAATTGTTAAGAAATCAATGTCGCTAAAGCTCCAACAGAGGGGGCCTCTGCCTGTAACAGAGAAATCCTGTTGGGACAAGCAGTCAAAGGTCAAGCTCAGCTCATGTCCCTGCGGGTGCACTGGACAGATCTGTGGTTGTGCTGCCAGTCCCCTAGCTGCCCCTTTGCCAACGACGATTGGTCTTCAGATTCCTACTTCCTTGGCCTGTTGGCAGCAACCTTGGCTCCAGGTGGCTATGAGAACTGTCTTGAGGACAGTTCTGCCTTTCTCTCTCCTAGATGAGACGATGTCCACTGTTGAAACAGCAGACCCTAACAGATCAGATACCACTTCTAAGGAATTCATTGTCCTGTCCTTCAGAGTTGACACCTCCCTTGGGAGGTGACTTTCTAAATGGCTCAGCAGAGGCTTTGTCAAAAGAACTCCCCTGGGAGTTTCCTAGAAGAACATGAGGTTGAGTGTGGTCTCCAGTGTAGCTGCTGGGCTAGTGAGTCCTGGGGCCTGGGACAGACAGGTGGGAGCTTCGGAAACATGCTGTTTCACATGGTCTGGTTTCTTCTGCTGTGGATGGGCATGGCAGGTACCTGGACACACAGCAAGAGGAGAGAGGATGGGACAGCGGTCAGGGGCGCTACCAGGGTGTGGTGTAAAAGCAGCTGAGATTTTACCTCCAGATGGCAGGAGGAACTGGCTTCTCTTGTGGGGCCCTGAGAAGGTCTAGACCCTCTGTAACCTCTGACTCCTCATCTACAGAGAGGAAAGTTGAGTTCAGCGCAGGCAGCACAGTAAGAAGCAACAGGTGAGGTGTCTGCTCCTGGATATTCCTCAGAGGTGTGGCGGCAAGAACGATAATTATGCAAAACCTGAGTCCTTGGGAGATGCTGTGAAGCATGTGTATGTCAAGATGGGGAAGCAAGGTCAGGGTCACCAGGCCGCAAGCCCTGGATGATTTGCCAAGGGAGCATGGGAGCTAGGGTTGAACCTACAGGCAGGTTCAGGTGGTAAGCGCTGTACCAACTGACAGGGGTCAGACATGCAGGGTCTAAGCTCTGGGGTGCAGAGCTGGGAGGGGAGAAAACTCTCAGTGGCCTTGCCTGACCCTGGCAGGTGGGACTCTCCAAGAAGGCCACCCTGGAGAGCAACCCGCAGAGAGCCCAGATGAGGCAGCAGCAGCAGAAGGAGGTGAGTGTGCGGTGGTGGGGAGGGCTCCAGGAATCGGAGGTCAGGGGAGACCCCTAGCTTTAACCTGATACTTCACAGAAAGACAGCAGGGGCGCTCTGACTTCAGCCTTTCTCTCCTTCATGTCGCAGCAGACGCCTCCATTTGAGAGGCCAGATCAAGATTCCAGAGGAGCTGCACTCAGAGCAAATATGAGGTGGAAGCCGGGCGTGGTGGCGCACGCCTGTAATCCCAGCACTCGGGAGGCTGAGGCAGGAGGATCGGTGAGAGTTCGAGACCAGCCTGGGCTACAAAAGTGAGCTCAGGACCAGCCTGAGCTGCATAGCGAGACCCTGTCTCAAAAAGACAAAAAAAAAAAAAAATGAGGTAGAGTTGGGGATGGGTGGTGCCTCACCACAATATACATTAATTGCCAAGACCCCAGGGGAGCTGCACTCAGGTCAGATCCTGGGTACAGGGGCGCATGGGCACCTGAGCATGCCGTACACATTGATTATTGCCATGGAAGCCAGGCATGGTGGCACGTGCCTGTAATCTCAGCACTCTGGGAGGCTGAGGCAGAAGGATCACACGTTCAAGCCCAGTTTGGCAACTAAGATGAAAAGTACATAAAGGATGGGGGAATGTATCTTAGTGGAATCAACGAGGACAATATCGCCATGGAGGGAAGTAGGGTATCATAGGGTGCCATGGTGTCATAAGAAGCCAGGCAGGAAGATAGGAATGAGAGAACAGGGGGGAGGTAGTTCAGTGACCCAAAGGCACAGGAGGCAGGTGTGAAATCACAGGGAAACAGACCTTGAGTGGGAGCTGGGAGTGGGTACTCACGGTCACTACCACCCCATGGCACAGGGTACCGTCCCCTTCCTTGGCTCATTCCTCACTGACCTGGTGATGCTGGACACTGCAGTGAGGGATTATGTGGATGTGAGTGAGCCTCAGGACAACAGGTTTGGGGCCAGGATACTGGGGCGTGGAAGAGAAGGCCCCTGTGTGGAACCCTTAGGTCCCAACATTTGGCCAGCCCACTCCCAAGAGATCGTCACACCTGCCCTCTGGGCTGGAGGCACCAGGTCCACCTTGCCTAGGAGCGAAGGGCCTTCTACAAGGACCCCAGCTCCCTCTTTTACAAGTCCTGAAGCTCAGAGCTGCCTGACTACAAAGCTGCATGGGGCCTTGGCTGAGCTCCACTCAGTCCCTCCCTCGGGTGTTGCCCAAGGGAGGGGAGAAAAGTTGGGATTCCCCAAGACCAGGGTGTGCCTACGCGTCTAGTACACCCTTCCTTTTGTGGCCTCAGTTTCCCTGTATCCCATCAACAGGCATTCTCAGCCTCAGGTCCCATGTGCATCCTCTCCAGAGCCCAAACCTGACCTGGATCCTCATCCATTTCCATGTGCTCCTGACCTCCATGGGCTCTGTCACAATTCCAACATGACCAAAGGTGAGGAAGGACTATTTAGGGTTCAGTCTTTTTCATGTCTGTTTCGTAGAGGAATCTTGTCAACTATCACAAAAGAAAGAAGGTAAGCAACTATGTCCTGCAGGAGGGGAGGGAGGTGGAATTCAGAAACACCCTGGGCTGAACACTCCTTGGCCCCACCCTTTGCATCTTTGCTTTATTAAGAGGGCTTTGTACACACAGAGAGATGAAAACCAACCCAAGGGTGTGTGTACATAAGAGATTGCATACATGCATAGCTCCCTGGACATGGGGCTATTTCACCCCAACTCTGAGCACAGTTTGGGGCCTGGATGGAGTGGGGAAGAGGAGGGGCCAGTTACCTAAAATCTCTGCAGACCAGTCCTTGGCTCTTCTTTCTCTGGGCAAGGCTGCCACCCCATTCCCAATGCAAGCCTTCTCAGTACCCTGTCTGTTCCTCTTGACCCAGGAAACCAAAGTCTTTCAAGAGATACAGTTGTACCAGGTGGCAGCAAGAAAATACAGTTTTCAATGTGAGGAAAATTTTGAGGTCTGGTTCCACTCGACAGAGTGGCTTGATGAGAACGAAAGGTGAGGACCAGGAAGGAATTGTGGGAAAGCCCAGGGATGGGAGCCTCTGCCTGGCTGAGAGCTTCACAGAACCCTTAGCCACGGCTCCACTGTCGCCCACAGACTCTACTTCCTGGTGACTGTGGGGCACCAGGACTCAGACTGCCAGGCAGGCAAGGGTAGGAAGACCTGAAGTGGGGCTCTTGATGGACCCACAGGCACCTCTCTGTCCTGCAGTTCCAAGCTGTCCTGTCTTCTGGAACCCCGATCCAAGCAGGCTGACAACACACTCAGGACCAAGAATGGGTCACCCTAAATCTCAGCGATAACTGCCTGCCCAGGCCAGCAGGGGCCGACAGCCTCAGCTCCGTGACATCTGGGCTCAGTGTGTGCTGGACACACACAGCCGGCGCTCGTGTCCAGCTCACTCTGCCTTAGAGCAGAGCAGGCTTCTCGCTAGTCTGTTCCTCAAGGTCTCACCGTCTTGAATTTTATTTGCCTTCCCAAGGCTTTTTTATTTATTTATGTATCTTCATAACTGCACTGTGCTTCTGTTTTTTTCTGTGTTTCTGTTCCAAGTAATATAGACATACATTTTGTTTTATTCTTTGTGATGTTTTCACTAAAGATTATTTGAAGATCATTCCCTGTGCATGTATTTCATTTTCTGCTCTCAGTTTGAGGGTCTGTCTACCTACCTATCAGTCTACACCAGCTATGAAATACCTTTGCAGCTTGAGACCATTATGAATCCTGTGATTCAGCCAGGTGTATGGAGCTTCCTGCTCTGTTGTCTGAGACATTCTGGGATGACGTCTCGCCAGGGAGGTTTAACATACCAAGCCTGGGGTCTGTCTGACACTGTTCTATGCTTTCTTGCATGGGTTTCAGAATCCAGCTTCTCAGTGCTCTAGTGATCCAGGCATCACCCTCTCTTTGCAGTCTTCCCCTATTCGTGATGTTTTCTCATTACAGACTAGTTAAATCTTCAAAAGAACATAGCCCAGGGCTGGCCAAATAGCTCAGCAGACTGAAGCACCTGCTTAGACAGGCACAGCATCCAAGGTTCATTCCTTGGTGGGCTATGCCAACCCCACCCCCAGGGTACACTGAGGTAGTGAATGAGACTGGGTGTAGTGGCAGGCACCTGTAATCCCAGCACTTGGGAGACTGAAAACAGGAGGATCCCTATGAGTCTGATCTGTGTAGTGAGACCCTATAGTTCTTGTACTAAGACACATTTAACATAGCCCAAATCTCCACTGCCAGAGGATATCACCAGGGAAGAAGCATAAATGTTAATTATGTATGCTAGACCAAATCCTTCTCACATACTTTCAAAACTGGAGAGAAAGGGGCCCGGCGGGATGGCTCAGTGGTCTAAAGCGCCTGCTTGGGAAAGCTTGGGCGGCTTCAGGGACCGCGGTTCGATCCCCGGCACCACATGCTGCGCCAGCCCTGCCCCTCGGGACAGGCTGAGCTGGTCATAAAAATGAGTGGATAAACAAACAAAGGTTCTGAAACAAGAAAAAAAAAAAAAAAACTGGAGAGAAAAAAAGTATTTCCAAATGTATTTTAGAAGGCTATTATACCCTGATACCTAAGCCATACAGTGGTGTACTGGAAAATTTTAAGCTAATACTCCTCATAAACATCTATATAGAAATTCTCAATGTCTGCAAGCTAAATCCAGTAATATGCCACCAAGGTCATTTACACAATCACGTGGAGTTCGTCCCTGTGATCCAAAGATGTCTGTATATGTTCAAGGCACGAAATGTGATGCAGCACCGGAACAGAATACAGGGGTAAACACCGAGCTGTCATCTCGACCAACACCGAAAGAGCACGTGGTAACCTTCAGCACCTTCCAAATAATAGGGTGAACACTACACTAGCATCTTAACCAGTGCAGAAGTGCCACATGATACAGCTCCTTCTTGTGATAACTACTTTAAACAACTTTGGCACGGAAATGTAAGTCAACGCAGGAGAACTCACTGTCACAGTCCCACAGCTGGCGTCACACTCAGTGGTGGAAAGCCGAAAGCCTTTATGCTAACATCAGCAATAAGACAAGGATATTCCCCCTCACCGCGGCCACCCCACAGAGTGCGAGAAATGCAAGTCAGAGAGTAGTGAAGCAAGGACAAGAAGTAGAAGTCACCCCAATTGAAACATGCACAAAAGAAGCTGTCACTCTTTTCAGACATGGTCAAAAGCTATTAGAACAAATTGAGTAAGGCTGTGGGACACAAACCAACTCACAGATTAGTAGCATGCCTTTACGCATGCAATGAACAAAAGAAATCAAAACAACTATCTCAGTTCTGAGCTACAAAAAGTAAAGCCTTCATTGTTTCTTTTCCAGGAGGACTTGTCCTGGTTTCAATGGCCACTGTAGCTTAGGTTGTGTACAGACCTGACAGGGCCTCACACAGGACAGCCACAGTGCAGAATTGGCCTTGACAAGGACATGAAAATGGAGGCAGGCAGGTGGGAAGGCCAAGGTTCAAAAGAAAATAGGAGGAGACATTCCATACACATCTAACCTCCTGCCCACAGTGGATGGTCCATTTTCTGGCCCTTCTCTCAGGGCATTGGGGTCACCAGAGTATTTACATCACTGAGCCCACTGTACACTGGGATCAAGGCCTATCTTTCTGCCCAAGCCCTGAAAGCCAAGTACAAACGCGTGCCCTGTCTTGGTAAGAGGTTCTACACCCTTACAACCTAGTGGGAATTTTACATTGTTTTATTTGCTTTTCTTTTTTAAATTCCAGTCCCTGGATGATAGCAGGGAGGTGCAGGTGGAGAGGGTGAAGAGGAGCTGTGAGAGAAGTGATTTCCGAGTGGCTCTCCTCAGGTGTTGATATTGCCAGGACACTTGTCCATCCCTGTGGACCACCCCAGATTCCCTGGCGCAACTGAGGGGTCCCTCTCTGGGCTCGCCCAGCACCAAACCTTGTCTGTTTCAGTCACTGTGGCATTATGAGATGCAATACCTGACACCCACACTTAGAGGAAGACAGGTTCATTTTGGCTCATAGTCTAAGACATTTCAGTCCATGGTTGGCTGGCTCTAGTGCAGAAACAGTACAGTGGAAGGACATGGCACAGAGCAAAGCTGCTCATGCCAGAGTGGCCAGGGAGCTGAGAAAGAGTGGAGGAGCCAAGGAAAGAGTTCCTCCCTTCCAGGTCACATCCCTGGTGGACTGATGCTCCAGACCAGACCCACTAGCTAAGGCCACACATAGTGTATTAATGAGCTTATGACCAGATACATTCACTGATTAAAGATAAAGTCATCTCCCAGCACTCGGGAGGCTGAGGCAGGAGGATCGGTGCGAGTTTGAGACCAGCGTGGGCTACAAAAGTGAGCTCAAGGCCAGCCTCAACTGCATAACGAGACCCTGTCTCAAAGAGACAATAAGTAAATAAATAGATAAATACATAAAGTCATGAATAAGTCACATTTAGTATGTCGTTGGGAGCTAAACACACAAGTGAGTAAAGACACAAATGCACAAAAATTGAGACTCTACCTGCTAACCATACCATGCTGGCATGCCATTGTATGAGATGAGGAAGGGTGCCAACCCCAGGAGAGCAGCTCTGGGTCACCTGGGGAGCAGCACACTTGGGAAACAGCCCAGCTTTGCCAGTGAGGGTTTCACCCAATGGAAACAGCCCTCAGGTCCTCCTCTGGCCAATCGCTGGGATAATGATGGTGAGGGATCCCATTCCTTTGATGGCCATCCAAATTAGCTCTCAAAATTCCTCACTGAGAATGAAAAATTTGTGTTTCTTTCTGCAGCGGTGGCTTAAGTGAGCCAAGACATATTTACTGAATTTAAAGCACATAAGTAAATAATATCCTGATGGATTCACCACTGAATTCTACAAGAAATTTACAGAAGACATCATCCCAATACTCATCAAATTCTTCAATGAAATTGAAAAGGAAACAATCCTTCCCAAATCATTCCTAGAGGCAAGGCTTACACTGATACCAAAACCAGAGAGAGATGCAACTGAAAAAGAGAACTACAGGCCAATTTCTCTCATGAACATAGATGCAAAAACCCTCAATAAAATCCTTGCCAATATGGGGCCCGGTGGGATGGCTCAGTGGTCTAAAGCCCCTTCTTGGGAAAGCTTGGGGAGGATTCAGGGACCAAGGTTCGATCCCCGGCACCACATGCTGCACCAGCCCTGCCCTTGGGGCGGGCTGAGCCGGCCATAAAAATGAGTGAATAAACAAACAAAGGTTGTGAAACAAGAAAATAAATAAATAAATAATTAAAAAAAAAAAAATCCTTGCCAATAGAATACAGTAAATCATCAAGAAGATTATACACCATTACCAGAGATGCAAGGATGGTTTAATATATGCAAATCTATAAACTTAATACACTATATCAATAGAGCCAAGACCAAAAATCACATGATCATTTCAATTGATGCCAAAAAGGCCTTTGACAAAGTGCAACACTCATTCATGTTCAAAGTCCTACAGAAAACTGGAATAGAAGCCCTCTACCTCAGTCTGATAAAAGCCATGTATGACAATCCAATGGCTAACATAACCCTAAAAACTGAGAGTCTTGTAACTCTGAAATCTGGTATTAGAAAGGGATGTCCCCTATCGCCACTCCTATTCAATATAGTTCTGGAATCATTAGCTATAGCCATGAGACAAGGAAGAGAAATAAAAGGAATAAGAATTGGTAAAGAGGGGGCCCAGTGGGATGGCTCAGTGGTCTAAAGCGCCTGCTTGGAAAAGCTTGGGCGGCTTCAGGGACCTTGGTTCAATCCCCGGCACCACATGCTGCGCCAGCTCTGCCCTTGGGGTGGGCTGAGCTGGGCATAAAAATGAGTGAATAAACAAACAAAGGTTCAGAAACAAGAAAAAAATAAATAAATTTTAAAAAAAAAGAATTGGTAAAGAAGTTAAACTATCATTATTTGCAAATGACATGATAATCTATTTGGAAGTCCCAAAAAACTCCACCAAGAAGCTACTAGAATTAATACACAAATTCAGTAGCATAGCAGGGTACAAAGTCAACACACAAAAGTCAGTAGCATTCCTCTACACATATAAGAAACACACTGAGAGAGAAATTAGAGAAACAATACTTTTTACAGTAGCACCCCCCCCCCAAAAAAAAAAAAAAAACT